>JARPMJ010005948.1:27500-57487 GCA_033366665.1 Phoxinus dragarum
ACATATGGAAAAAAGCTGTCAAGTCACCTTAATTTATATAGCGCTTTTTACAATACAGATTGCTTCAAAGCAGCTTTACAGAGATGACAGGAAAATAATACAACAAAGTTGTTTCTAGAAGAAAATAGCATCATAGTCCAGCTAAAGTAGGTTCAGTGATGGTTCATTTGTTGTAAAAAAGTTTGTAGTTCATGTATATGGAGAAAACATCGAGATGTCATCGTCCAGCTCAGTTGTGTAATGTTACATTTATTTGCGTAAATGAATTTGCAAAACTATTTTCCTCTTTAGAAATGGCAAGTAACTAGAGCTGTACGACTTAGCGTAATTTGATGAATTGTTGTTGTTGTTGCTTGTTTAAACCAGAGATCACGATTCTCCAACGATTCTGAACAGACAACTAAACAAAATAAATAATAAATATACTAGAGGTTCGGTCAAAATGTTAATTGCTTCAGTTTATTTAAAATGTTTAATTAATCTGAATGAATTATTAAATACAACAGTATTTGTATTACAACAGAATGATTCAATGACTTACTCAGAAACACTTCACTTGTTTCATTACTGGATGAATCAGCATTTTTGAACGAATCTCTTGAATGAATGAATGAATGAATGAATGATTCAATGACAAATAAATTTAAGTCGCTTGTCGCCACCTACTGGTGTAACGATGTAATGATACACTGGTTATTTGAAGCGCCATGTTAATACTGCTAACAGACACAGGAGAATCATTGTCATTTAGCATTGAGATCACATGTGTGTTTGAATTGAGATCATGATCTTTTGTATCTTGTATTGTTTTTATTAGTGTATTTTGTGATTTATTTTGATTCAGGGAAATATGATTTAATTCCAAAACGATTCTCTGCAGCTTTCGTTTCGCACGTGTAAATTAAATATCATGGTATTTGGGTCGACATGTGCTTTTTCAATAATCAAGCTTATTTAACTTCAGAACTCAACCAAAGTCCAAAATTACTATTTGCCAATTCCCAAACTGCATTTTCACCAAGGAGAAACTCCATAAGGATTTGCAACATTATAAATATGTTCAATATGCAATATTAGCAATATGTTCATAATCTGTAAATGTTTATTCGGACTAAACCCAACTGTGACCCTACTTTTATACTATTACATTTTTTTTATATTTTATTCTTAGAATTTGTATTTGTATTACTATGTTCTTGTTGTATTTGTATGTGTTGACTGGAAGCTTCAATACCAAGAAAAATTCCTTGTCTGTGCAAGCACACTTGGCAATAAAGCTCTTTCTGATTCTGATTCTGATAAAATTGAATTGTAAGAACAATAGTGCATGTGTCTCTAAATCTGACTAATGCAAGACATGTGAACGAGTCAAATCAAAGACAAGACCCATCAAAGAAGATTCTTCATTACTTCTACCTCAGTGAACCAAAATATCATTATTTTATTCATCAAGTTCATTCAGAACGCTATTCTTCACATTAAGCCACCGGAAAACTAATAAAGTGGGAACAAAATCAAAATTTGTGGTTGGTGAATTTTCATCTGCCAAAAACAAAGTTAATTTTGGACCCTCAACACATCAGAACAGACGAGCAGCCGATATCTGGAGAGTTCAGACACTCGGTATGATCACTGTAGACAGACAGATGCCAGTTTCTCTTACCCACTGATCCTGGAACAGCGACTGTACATGAAACAAAGCTCGGGTTTTAGTTCGCAGAGTCAGCAGGTTACAGATGAAGAGCAATGGATTTGATGCCACAGACAGACACATCACATGATGACAAGTGAAATTGCATTACTAATATATGCAACATTAGCATATACGACAAACCCCAAGCATCGCCCCGGGCCTCTAATATATCCAATCCCCCGATGAAACACCGTCAGAATCCCTCCACAAACATCAAAAGAGCGAGCGGGTCATCTATAATCACCTCGGAGCGTCCAGAACAAGGCATGAAGATCTATCACAAGACGTCAGAGGATCAAAACTGCCAGGCAAATGTCAGCGGAGCTCATATAAGGTCCTTTCCTTGACCTTCACTAATGTGTGTGTGTGTGTGTGTGTGTGCACAGCGCTTTAACATCACTCGCAGACACAAACACACGTCCGTGAACTTATGCAGACATGCACACACACCTGCACGCGCTCACTAAGAAATGTCAACAGATCTCTCAGTTGCTGTTTAAAGGGGTCATGATGAACTGCATTTTTATTTTATTTTATAATGTTCTCTGAGGTGCACTTATAATGTTATCAAGATTCTTACACCAAAAACATCCTAATTTAGAAGTAATAAGATATTTTTTAATCCTGTTTTGACCCCCGAACACAGTGTTTTGATGAACGTGTCGCATTCAAAACCTACAGATACGATTGGGTAAAAGTTTTGCATATTAAAATAATTTTCGACGTCCCTGCCATTACACATGTGGAATTGTCTTGAAAATGTGTGATGTTGAAAAATATCTCATTACATATTTTCATATTTGCCAACAAACAGTAATCCTGTGTTTGTGAATTGGTGGGCGGGGCTAAAGAGTCAATGATGTAGAAGTGGGCGTCGATCTTCTGCACTATGAAATAATAATGTGACAAAATCTGAAACAAGTCGTTTTCTGAGCTGGGTTTATATAAAAGCTGTTTTTGGACTAACGAGAAAGTTTGGAGTTCTGAAATTTAAATGTATGATATTTTTCTAGTACAAAGGCCTCGTACATGTCAAAAGATCAAGGAAAATTAGATTTCTCAATTCATGACCACTTTTTTCAACCCTTTTTTTGTAGGATGCTGTAAAGCGATTTTTAAATGTTTTTGCCTGCCGTGGCTTTTTGCATTAGGGCTTGAACTTCGAAAGGAATAGTCCATTCAGAAATAAAAGTTCTGTCATAATGCTGCTCAAAAACCATGTGATTTTCTTCTGTGGAACACAAAAGAAAGGCATTTCGAAGTGTTTTCCTGGCCGCTGTTTTCCGTGCAATTACAATGAATGGGGAGTGATGCATTCAAGCGTCAAAAGGGACCTAAAAGCACCATAAAAAAATCTGGAAATAATCATAAAAAAAAATGGCCCATTTGAATTGTGCGCTACATACTGAAGCCATACAGTAGTGAGATGAAATGTTTCAATTACTCAGAGCAGTTTTATTATTGTTAACTAAGACTATTGAAAAACATTGAAATAAAATTAAACTTTGACTGAAATAAAAAAAATTATAATTTTATTTCAGTTATTTGCATTTGCATTGCATAATTTTTTTGTAAGACTGAAAATAACTAAACAAAAACTCAAAACAAATAGAAAAATATGACAATAAAATTACTAAAACAAACTAACTTTAAAATAAAACGGAAAATATACAATATTAAAATTCTGAATACTTTAATACTATATTAATTATACTAAAATAACACTGACTGTGATTTATTTTATTTTATTGTAACCCAGTGGCGGGCCGTGCATTTCACACCTAGGCCTTCAGTGATGTCCACCCTGAATTAATAACTTTTAATAGTGTAGCAGCGCACGCACATGAAATTCCTGTCTTTATTTTGCACCGGCAGTTACAGGGTTAATGCGGTGAGTTCGCGAAAGGCCGGGTAGAGAGAAACGAGCGAGTGAGTTCGGCTTTTGTGTACAGTGGTTCTTGCGTTCCGATTATAAATTCAGAAACGGATCCTCATCCCTGTCTTATCCTTCAATGGCTATAGTATTAATGTTTGAAAAAAATAAGTTGTTGTGATCATAAATTTACAAGAAAAATTAGGAAGAAAATCATATTCAGCACGGACAAAAACAGGGGCAAAAAATGCATTATAATTATTTTTTGGACATACTCTCCAAACCTAATTTATTTCCTCAAAAAGACTTGAATTACTTGGTTGTACAGGTTGTCTGTGCGTTTCAGTCCCAACAACCTTTTCTATCGCCATCGAGGTTAATGTGCTGGAAGTCCAGTCTGTCCCGTCGTATTTCTGTCATAAGTTTGAATTCGCTTCAGTGCTGCGAGTGTCTGCTCGACAGAAGCGTTAAACCTGGAAAACACCGCAAACCATGACGATGTGTAACGTTACAGCCGACACAAGCTCTCACACATATTTTTGAACGATATCATTGAGATCAGCGGGACTTTTGCCTTCAAAATCAGTCCTGGCATAACTTTACATTGCAGTCTGTTCAGTTTTTACCCGGACAGATCGATAGAGGTCCGTGACTCTGCGTAAGCTGGATAAGGGATTTTTTCCGGTAGGTTTGAACCTGCTGGTGGTCGAGGAAGGAAATAAACATTAATTTGTGGGTTGAAAAACTATTAAATCTACAGGTATTTTAGTTTACACAGTTCGCTACAGATGCGGTTAGCTAGCTCTGACTACCAGTAATAATACTACACGCTCTGACCATCCAATCAAAGGGCGTGGAAATGCTTACGCTCTTGTACGCCTGCTAGATGGCCCCGGTGCAATCAACTCGATATCTGATTGGCTGATTAAATCTGACCGATTATCTGATTGGTTAAAGCAACAGTTTCATTGCCATTCATTTAAGCTACAGGCGCCCGCACTATCGATTCTGAAGGCCTCGAAGCAGATATATTTGACCCTGGCAACACATGATGACTGAAATATGATTGGATAAAAGCACTAAAATAAATATACACTACTGGAAGCAGCGCAATCAAGAGAAAAGCTATGAAATTATGAGAACGGACTATTGGGAATAATTTAATACTCATTCATAAAAAAAATATATTAAAGTGCAAGTTAGTGATTCTCATAGTATTTAGGCCAGCAGAGAAGGCCTTGCTGGCCCTGACGGCCCACCACTGTTGTAACCCCATCTCAGCCGCAGTCTCATGGCGAGAACATAAAGAACGAAATATGTGCAATTATGTACAATTAACTAAATAAAACCATATAAGAAATGTACAAATAATACAAGACAAAAATTATAAAATGTAATCAGGTGATACTTTTCAAAAATGTTTCTTTGCTCTTTGTTTTTACATTAAAAACTGCAGTAAAATATGTTTAATCAGAGTTGTGAACTGAATTCATTGAAAAGATTTGATTTTAAAAAATGATTCATCCTCAAATTGCGCAGTCACTCAAGATGTCTTAGCTTGTATGACTTTGTTTGATCTTAATTAAAATAAACAATATAAAATTTGCAATGCATTTTTAGTTTAATAAACAAATTCTTCAATGTGATTTGATATACTTTTTTACCAGCTTATGACTTCAGGAAACTTGAATACAGCGCACACGTTGTACGGGCTACTTTTATGAAAGTTTAATTCCTTTAAATTCCCCCTGTGGTGAAAATCAAGCTTTTAATGTTGTGTATATGTCTATGTGGTGTTATTAATATGCTTTAAGACAAACCATGTGTAAATTCATAAGTCGACAGCATTGCTGAGTATTTTCTGCTTAAAACTGCAGTGAACCAAAGACAGTCTCAAAAACACGGTTTGAAATCGCTGGTGTTTCTGACGTCACAAACTACCTTGTAACCAATCAGATCAACGTGTGATCGTCAACCAGTGGATCTCTGAGTGAGTGAGTGAGTGGAGGCGGGGCTCATTTGCATATTCATAGAACCGTGTATACTAAATGAGGCGAGGGTGTCGAGTTACATTCAAGCTATGTTAAGGCATAAATAAAAAAAATGTATGGAAAAAAAACATTTAAATATGTAACTTTGGTGATCAAAGATGAGTTTAAGTGATAAAATGATTGACTACAGGAGGACTTTAAGAATTTTGAAAGCCTCATTGTTGGTATTGCATGGAAAAAGAGCAACCAAAATCGTCATAATATCTATAAAACTTCAAATGATAATGCACGAGCGAGTATGTGACGTTCCTGCTCAGACTCTTCATCCGCATGATTGAAACTCCTCATCTCGTTCCCCTGATGTCTCCGCAGCAGAAAACACACTCGCTCTCGTCCTCTGTCCCGTGACCTGAGGGGTTTCCCTGCACAAGCACTGCCCGTTTATATTCTTCATTTCATTTCCCCAAGGCCTGCTCCACACAGAGTCATTACACACATCTCTGGAGACACACATTCACACCAGCTGACTGAGCCAGCAGCACCATGGACATATGTGAACTCGCCATGAAATACAGTATGAGCCAGAACTGACAGCAAATAAAACAAATAACAGGTTAGCCTAAGCCAGAGCACAAACTGGTCTAAATAAAACACAGTCGATCTGAGACTACAACCTACAGCACAAAGCCCGAGCTCCATCCAGAATGTCCCATTACCGTTAACCATCGCCACTGCTGTTTAATGGAGTCATTACGCTCAAATGATGACAGACGGGTGTGTTAGACGGGCCACACACACTCACACAACAGTGGTAATGCAGTTAAGAGAAGTGTAAATGCATCATATGCACACACAACATCTGTGGAAATTACTGACTGTCAAGAAATACTGTACACATCAGTACTGGTAAATAAATACTCTTTTATGTGTCGCATTTGAAGCAGGACTCGCAATGCTTTAAAATTAAGCAAAATAATTAATACTAATGTGGCCGCTTTCGAAACACGCTTTGTGAAGCTTCGAAACATTTTCGAATCATTCTTTTCGAACCAGTGATTCAAAGCGTGTGTCAAACCGCCAAAGTCGCGTGATTTCACTAAACGACTTTTCGTAACTTTTAGGAAACAATTTGAAATTTCAATGGTTCGCAGCTAGATGATCAGAATATGTTTTTTTGTTTAAGTTTAATAAAATTGTAGACATTTTTAATGACACATTTGTATAATAAAGAGGAAGAGTTTAGGGTACTAGTCTCTTATTGGCCGGATTACCAATATTACCAAGCTTTCCATAAAACAAGCCCTGCAATTTGATTTGAAAAATAACACATATGTGACCCTGGACCACAAAACCAGTCACATGGGTCAATTTTTTGACATTAAGCTTATACATCATTTGAAAGCCGAATAAATAATCTCTCCATTGATGTGTGGTTTGTTAGGATAGGACAATATTTGGTCGAGATACAACTATTGAAAATCTGGAATCTGAGGAGCAAAAAAATTTAAACATTGAGAAAATCTCCTTTAAAGTTTTGCATTTATGTTCACGATTCTGCTGCATTCACTCACAAAAATACATGTTTTATATATTTACGGTAGGAAATTTACTAAATATCTTCATGGAACATGATCTTTACTTAATATCCTAATGATTTTTGGCATAAAAGAAAAATCTATAATTTTGACCCATACATGTATAGTTGGCTATTGCCACAGATATACCCGTGCGACATGAGTTTAGTCATGTCTGGTTTTGAGATCCAGGGTCACATATTATACAGAAACGTTGTATTTAATGGTATTAAGGGCGGGACACACCAAGCCGACGGTTTATCCGGTGTGTTCAGCACCGTTGGCTCTAGTCGGACGCCGTCTGATTTATCATTGAATCTGCGTTTGGGCCGTCGGTGAGAGAGAGAGCTCTGATTGGTTGTTCAGCTGGGTGAACGAGTGCACGAATATAAGCGAAAGTGATAAAAGCGAGCAAAGAAGTCAAGACGGTACAGACATAACAGGCTGAGATCATTTTCCGTCGTCTTACCTGAGCATTTTAAAAGCATGAATATTTAAATAATAACATGATTGATATTAAAAACGGTAAGCAAGCGCTGCTTTGTTCACGGTTTGTATCTGCAGTCCTAGCTTCAGTTTCCCCTTTTGAATGACAAAATCCGTTAAATTTACAGTAAAATACCGGCAGCTGTGGTTGCCAGAAATGTACCGTATAAAATACGGTCGCAACATTTTAGGTTTTACAGACTTAACTTAAAATTTACAGTAATAAACCGTATTTCATTATCTGATATGATGTTAATTTACTGACCTATTGAAGTATTAATATCTATCTGCAGTCCTAGCTTCAGTTTCCCTTTTTGAATGACAAAATAGACTATACCTGCTGATATAGTCAGATATGTACTTCTAGTAGTTGATTATTTCCCCCCATTATTTTCAATAAAACACTTGCATTTTATTTGTAAAAGGTGTTTTTATTATGGATTCCCAAGCCAAATTTAAGTATTGGGGCTGATTAAGCCTTTTTTTAACTACTCTGTATCGGCTATCCTGAACCCTAATTTGAGCTTCCATGTTTAGCATATTTGATGCGCTCTTTTGTGATGAATAACTTGAAAATAATTTATTTACTGTTTATTTTTTATCTGCCTTCAGATCTGAGACTCCGTTGCCATAACGTGTTGCCTCTTGCTTAGTTTGGACTTGATTGGCATTCATTCATCATATTATGTATATTATTTGTTATATTGGAATTACATAGTCTGTAGTGATAGATGACGCTTTTTTTACAATTGACCCTTCGCAGGGAGCTTGATTGACAGGTGATCTGACCAATCATACTTCCATCCGCCATTTTGTCGGACAAAGCAGTCAGGAGAGTTAGTAGATTAACATGGGAGGATTTAAACTTGAGAAGCGGAGTGTACTGATGTCTTTCCGCGGTTAAAACAACATTCCTTCTGATGTTCATTCATGTTTATTTGATGCTATAAATGAACTAGAAGGAAGAGATGATCGGTTCACTTGCAGCTTTAACTGAGTGATCTGTCAGACACATTAAAGAGCCACAAAACGGTATTTATTGTTTAAATTTCTTTAAAAAAAATGACCAAATTTGAAAGGTACTTTGTTTAATATCAGAAGTAACTGAAAAGTAACCTGTTCTGTCCTGTCTGTCGGCGTGTTGTCAGTGTCCTCTCTGCTCCATGATGTATTTTTCACTGCGTGAGAACATGGTGTGTGTGTGAGAGCGGCGTAGCTTGTCTGACATAGCGACAGTAACTAAGGGGGTCTTTGCGAACGGTCAATTGAGCCCATGAGAAACTCTCTGCACATCCCATATGCACTGGATTGATGTTAATAACTTTAATGTGCTTCAAGTGTGCACCAAGCAGGAAAATACAAGTATCGGATCATATCGGCACAGCAGAAACTAAATATCCAGTGACTCGGATCGGTTCAGGAGCACACAAAACTTGATCAAGGCATTCCTAGTTTTTGTTGCATTTAATTTATGCAAACACTGAATCATTTTGCGAAGCAGCTTGTTCAGTTGATATAAAGTTTCAAAAAGCTTAATTTCTCCCATCACTAATAAACATAGCAATCATTTTAATGTGTTTTTATCTAGTTTAACTAGCATCTCAGATTTAAAGTTTAACAGTGCATGAAAAGCGATTTGAGATGATAAGCTCAATTAGTGAATCGTTCAAACTTTCCATTTCTAAGAACTGATTCCAAACTCTGATTGGTTGCGTGTCGTCACATGAAGTCTGTAAAGGCTATTCAACATTGAGATGCGTAAGATCCCACATCGCTCTGATGTATTTTTGTTTATTTCTTAAAACTGTAAAGCTGCGCTGCTCAAAACAAACACTCACTGCAAATTATTTTACAAGTCTGTCCTTATTTTAACTGAACCTATGGGAGACATTAGGAAACTAATGAAGACTTTTATGATTCCAAACAAGATTACTAAGAGTAAACCGCTCACATTCTGCAGCAAAACTACATCAGATCCAGATGCATCGATCCCGGACTCACTCACTGTGCGCTGGAGAACTTCTCAACTCACAACTGTATGCGTTCAGTATTCAGTACGGCTCCTCTGGAAAACACACTTCTGTAGAGTTACGAGTGATCATCACTTTATTCATTAGGTCTCTGAACTCTCAAAGTTGCTTAAAATTCTCTGACTGGCTGCATTAAACAAAACTAATTAGCATGTTAAAATGAAATTAAATTAAACTACCATCTTGAGATGCATGTGAAGGTCTGGTCTCATCCAAAGACAGATATTGTCTTAAACTAGTAAAAGCTCATTTAACTTCACATGTGATAAAACATAGCATCTATTTATACAACAATCTTCAGAAGTAGGGCTGTAAACGATTAATCACGATTAATCGAATCCGAAATAAAAGTTTGTGTTTACATAATATATGTGTGTACTGTGTATAATTATTTTGTATATCTAAATACACACACATGCATGTATATATTTAAGAAAAATGTGTTATTTATATATAAAATAGTTCTATTTATATATGCAATATAAATCTTATATATGTAATAAAAATATGCATTATATAAATGCAAATATTTCTCAAATATATACATGCATGTGTGTGTATTTATATATACAAAATAATTATACACACATATATTATGCAAACAAACTTTTATTTCGGATTCGATTAATCGCGATTAATCGTTTACAGCCCTATTCAGAAGAGCAATTTGCGGGTTCAAACCAGGTGTATTTCAACCCTATTTACTCTCTTCATGCTCTTGTCCTTATTTTTAATCTGAAAATACTTCTCTTTTTGTTTAGCATCACAAGTAGGGCACAACGGGGCTAAAGGTGCACCAGGGTAAAAGGCACCTTTGATTTGATTTTCCTCTAAACCACTAGATGGCACAAAACCGTGCCATGGCACTTTCCAAAACATCCGACTTTTAAGATGCAGGTGGAAATTCGGCCGATTCTTGATGTGATCTCGGTTGCTTCTACGCTAATTTTGCAAATGAGAATCGCTAAATTTATTGACTATATTCTGAGACAACGGTCTTCTTAATGATGTTCAGTTTTGTTCAAGCTAACGGTAACAGTTTTTCAATAACAGAAGAATATGCAAAAGTATGGTATTTGGGGGAAAAGGCACTTTATTTAATATTATAATAAATAACTGGCTGACTTTTACATTTGTTGACATGGTTAGATTCATATATTCAGTAAATATCATATATTAAGTTGGGAGTCAACTTTAGAGATAATCACCATATTTATAATGAAACCATGATGTTTAAAAATATGACATTAATCATATTATACACTAAATAATTAAGTGTTACTACTGTAAATCTATATTAAATGTTTATGGGATCTCCTTCAATGCTTTCAGAATCTTTCCTTTTAAAATAATTTTGTTTCTGTATTTTTAAAATGAACATTTTAATGAGAGTATATTTTTTGAACAAAAAAATGAATTATTTTATGCATCAACATAAACAGAAAATAGTACAAACGTTGCTAAAGTGATTGTTTTGAACCAGTATTAACTTATTATTATTGACATTATTATATAATATGTTTATGTGTGTATACACACACACACACACACACACACACACACATTGTATATATAATGCTGGTTTTACCCTGTTTGTGGGGTATTATACATTTATAAGATTTTTAAACAAAATGTATGTTCACACAAATCTGTTGCTCCATCAATGTTCAATACAAACATATTTTCTTCCTGCAATCATGCACTATGGGAGTTGTGAAAAGCACATTTTTCTTAAGGTTTGCCTTTAGCCCCGTTGTATACTTCTTACTTTTTAACTCCTCCCTCCTCCCTCCTCCAACTCCAAAACACCCACTTCTCGTCAATTCCCAATATATAAAACAGTCCCACCATACGTTATTGTTTCACTCAGAAATTGGTGATGCAAAATAAAATACAGTAAACAATTACTGTATAATAATACACTACTATACTGTACAATAGATAGGCTAGCCTACTATATCATCTACGCATCAGCTGAATTTACTATAAAGCAATGTTGCCATTGACAAAATGTTGTTGACAGACAGACAGACAGACAGACAGACAGACAGACAGACAGATAGATAGATAGATAGATAGATAGATAGATAGATGTAAACAAACAGAAGCTGGAGCGTTGCACAGCTTCTCCAGACATCAACATGTTTTCTACATCAGGTTAGTCAGTCACACGAGGATCTCTGCAACAGGCTGTCTGACTCTCTCACACACACACACACACACACACACACACACACACTGCTGTGTCTCAAGACCCAGTGAACTGCATCTTAGACGCAAACTCATAACTCTATATGATGGCTAGAATATTGCTGACTTGGAAGCGTCTATGATGTTGACCAAAAATGTCTTATACACACACATATGATGCCAACAGCTGCTGCTGACTTGGAAAACATCTGTGATTATGCTCAAAAATGCTTCACACTTCTGATGTCCAACTCGTCAATGATGTTAATGCCTAATAAATGCTGCTAATCTGGAACATATCGATGATGAAGCCCAAACCCGTTGCTAGGAACTGCCAAAGATGATGACCACAAACGCTCATGCACACTGGCCAGAAACACTGCTGTGTTTATCATCTCCAGATGCTGCACGCGCATCGGTGCGTTTGAGACGCGTCCAGCGCGCGCTGCTGTAAACGCCTTTATTTACATACACATATACAAACACACACACACATACACAAACAAACTCACGTACCGTAAAACCGCGCTGCCACTCCGGAGGAAGATCCAGGAGGATGGAAGAGAAGAGCGCGTGTGTGAGAGATGAAATCAGCGGACACCACACACACACACACAGAAGAGCATCATGTGCTGCTCTCACTGCGCATGTCAGCGCCGCACCGACCATCTACCGGCAGATCATCTTTCACGGGACCGACTCACTGACACTGGGGGTCTGTGGAGAATATAAAACACGGAACTTTTTTTTTTTTTTTTTTTACATTTTCATGACGTCTTCTAACTTTCAAACCACTGACCTGCAAAGAATAACATAATAGTCTAATGTAAATATAAAATGTTACTGAGGAAATGTATCGGGTTGGGGGTCCATGTGTGCTTAAAAGGTACTATTAAATACTACGTATGTTTATTTTATTTTATTTTACCAGGCATTTATTTAAGAGCAACATTCTAATGTACAAAGGCATGGCATGGCGGCACTATCTTGTTCTCTTAAAGGAGGAAAGGAGATCCGTTAGGAATATAAATTAAACATAGGCCTTCTGTAAATAAAAAAAGATTACATCAGAAGGTAAATAAATAATTGATTATACATTGATTATATAAATCGATTGTAAGCTAACTAAGTTTAAACATTGCAATAGCTTATAGCATTTCCATAACGTCTTACTTCTTTCTAACTATTGATCTGCAAAGTAGCTATTACATAATAGTTTAATGTCAATATACAATTTTACTGAGGAAATATAGATTTAATATATTTGGGGTCCATGGGTGTGTTAATGGTTTGAAAGAATTTGCCACAACACATGTTCTATACTATTAACTGTATATCTATTTTAATATATGTATATATATATATATATATATATATATATATATATATATGTTTATTTATTTATTTATTTTAGAGCAACATTCTAATTTACAATAGCATGCCAATATCTTGTTCTCTTAAAGGAGGCAAGGGGAACAATTAGGACAATAAAATGAAACATACTGTAAAAAAAAAAAAAAAGATTACATCAGAATCTATAAATAATTGATAATAAATTGATTATATAAACCGATTATGAGCTAAAACAGTTAAGAAATAGCCACAAAAATGTTATATTTAAACCATTTACAATAGTTTGTAAACATAAAACTGGTACATACATATAAACTATCTGATCTTAGCATCAACATTAAAGTGTTAAAAGGCATCTTTACAAGCACTTCTGTACACACCATCTCCATAAATATGAGGAATATGGTCATTCAAACAGGTATATTTTGGAAGACAAAGTAAAAGAGGGTCGGATATGGAACAAAAAAATTAATAAATCTGGATTTCATGTTCACCTGCAATTGTGCTGGGCGTACAGAAAAAGATAAAGAGTCATCAAGCCAAAAAATAAATAAAACAAAAATAACAATCTCAAGTTCTGAAACTAAAACTTTGTGGCAATTATAAGGACATTTGCACAGATGTATCTGGTCTGTTCTGGTCCATATCCGTGTGTAAATCAGCTTGCTCAAGAGTGAACTGTACAACACTGTACAATGCAATAAATATACTTTTAGTGAGTAGCAGAAAGCAGATGATTATGAACACGAGGATTTAGTTTGAAGTAAATCCTCACAAACACACTCAGATTCAGTTTGAGTGGGAGTGCAACGAGCCTCGCAGTTCAGACCTTTAACAATGCAAATGTGTTTATATTTCATGAGAAAACTGAAAACCATATCGAACAGCACAAACACACACATCATCATTCATTACAGAGCACAACAGAAGCTGGGTTCACTGAACAACATCATTCACTGAGACGCTTTTCTCTGAGGAAAATCACACTTTTCCTGCAAGTCCGAGAACCATTTAACATTTAATCCCAGGAATCTAATCTGACAAACCAAATCAAGCCGAAACATCAGTGCATCCTTTAACTTGAAAAAATTCCCTGATAGTGATGGTGGTTATTAAGAGAAATAGTGTGAGGATGGAAACTCACATGAGATCTGCCCATATTTACATACTGCCATCTACTGGTCACTAAGTCTCATTACAGTTAGATTTATACATTTTTACACTTTGGCAAATATTAAAACTGATTGTGATCACATGTACACCGTTCAATTTACATGCTTAGAGTTAGCAGCACACACAACATTAAAAAAACATTAAGCCTTTTTTCAAGATTTACACATTTAATTGATTAGTAAAATTCCATAGAATTGAATGAATAATCCTTACATAGCCTATTATTCAAAAAAAATAAAAAGTAAGCCCTTTTCAATATTCAATCAAAAGTAAAATTCCATCAAATTGAACTGAATTATCCTTACATATTATTAATATTATGAATTAAGAATTTTCAAAACTAGAGCTTAATAAAACATTTTGTATAAATCTGAATGAAACAAGGGAATTTACCATTTAGTTTGTGATTCGTAAAAAAAAAAAAAGTTTAAATTCAAGTTTAAGATTTATACAAAATGTTTTATTAAGCTCTAGATTTTCATAATTCATAAATAATATGTAAGGTTAAATCAGTTCAATTTGATGGAATTTTATTGTTGATTGAAAATAGAAAAAGGGCTTAATTTTTTTTCCCCGAGTGCAAATCTAGATTTAAGCCACTGGATATATAAATATTAATAATGTAAAGAAACATGAATCCTCTGGTCTCCTCTATAAAAGACTTCGCTGCAAATGTGATATCTTCATTCAGATGAATAATGAATAGACTAAATTGTGTCTCATTTGAACAGTTATTGTTAACACGCAGTCAGGGTTTTTTGTGTTTGGCAGATGAACACCCTCGTGTGCTCTCTGCGGGATCACACACTCATAAATAATGAACATTAGTGCACATGCAAATAAAGCGCAGGATGAAGCAGGAATAATCTAATAGAAAACATGTTCCACTGAGAGATTAGCGGTTATAAACCCCACACTGGCACGAAGATGTGTTGATATAATCATTTACATCAGAGGAGGGGGAAATGATACTTAGAGCAAAACACAGAAAACTGAACTGAACTAAATGACCTGTCCCTTATTGAATTCAGGCTAATTTAAGAAAAGCAACACAAGAATGCACAAGTTGCAAAACATGCCTTTTACACCAATACCATTTATTTAAAACGAGAAAGAAAATGTTAGGGATCAAACCAATTTGCATGCATTAGTTCATATAAAGAGGTTATATATAAACATGACATTTTAAATATACAAAGTCTGTGTAGTGGAACAATATAATATCAGTGCCGTGGGTAAATCATACAAGTGCAGCTGATTCTATATATAGCACTATGATGATCACAGGGTCATTGATTGCACACAATTGGCTTCTTCCGGGTTGCCATGGTGATGTGCACAGATGTGCAGTGCACCACTCCTCCTCTAGATGGCAGCAGCGCCTCGGGCGTAATGTGGATCATGTACATCTGGAGAAAGGACAGGAGTTGGACAATGAAACTCAAACACAATATAGTGTTGGAGGTTTCACGGCCAATCTTCACTTATTTTACATGATGAAGGTTGAATTAGCAGAGCAATAGCACAGCTGTGCATAATATGAAACATAATGGGAGACATAACAGCCCAGCAAGCAATAGCCGTCATTTCTGATATAGTCCAGCTATGAGGAACACACTTCTAGACAAAATAACCTTGAATTTGTTTATATGTCAAAAATAACTTGCGAGATGTACGATATTCCATCATGTAATCAAAGTTGACAGATTAGGTGTTTGAATTCATTACTCATCTAATTGATGATTAGTCTATTCTTGGGCGATGGTTTAGACGTCTATTAAATTTTCACTGGCAGCCCCAAATTTTGCCTTGTTTTATCATATAGACGTCTGGGATGTGTTTGGATGGCTATTAGACGTCTTTTAAACGTAAAATTGCTTGCTGAGAGTTCAAAAGAGGACAAATTGTTGGTGTGTGTCTCGCTGGCTCATCTGTGAGCAGGACAGCACGTCTGTGGTGTATCGAGAGTTTGTATCAAGTGTATTTAACGCGTACCAGATGTTTGCCGGATCTGGGGCCGACACTATGTTGCTGTTTGGATGCAAGAGGAAGCTGTCGGAAAGAGATGTCCAGGTACTATCCTGGATTACATCCAAAAAACACAAAACCACAGCTCCTTGACTCATTAAACAAAACACCTCGACTCTCGCGTTTCCACCAGAACTGGAGCTCCAGAGTCAATGTTCAGCTAATGTCAAAGCCTAATGTCAGTTTCAATGGTGCCAACAGTGCAAATCTCGGGCTCTGGACAAACATGTTCTCTGATGAGCACCTTCACTGTCTTTCCCACATCAGTAGTTTACGGTGAGGAGAATCCTGAGGGACGGCTCAAAATCCCACTGGACGCTGTGAAGGACTTGCATCTGTCATTCCCAAGATAAATTGATGCTCTTTTGGCCACAAAAAGGAGTCTGTACAATATATTAATAAATGATTGTGGTCTAAAACCAGGGTCTTTCAGTTTCATTGTCCAACAAGCCTATATTGTATTATATATATTAGGGCTGTCAAAAGATTAATCACGATTAATCACATCCAAAATAAAAGTTTGTGTTTACATAATATATGTGTGTGTACTGTGTATAAATATTTATATATATAAAAACACACACAATCATGTATAATAAAAATTGGTTATATTTATATGTAACATATTTATATATAATATAAATTATATAAATGTATATACAGTATATAAATGCAAATATTTCTTAAATATATGCATAAATGTGTGTGTATTTATACATAATAATTATACACAGTACACACACATATTATTATGCAAACACAAAACTTTTATTTTGGATGCGATTAATCGTGATTAATCTTTTGACAGCCCTAATATATATAATATTATAAATATATATGTTTTTTTTATTGGTTATTTAAGCGTTAAGGGAACATTCCATTTGATCATTCTTCTAACCTATGACTATTTTAATATTCTCTAAACATTCTTAAATGGGTAGCCTAACTTTTCAAAACATAAGACAAACATACAACTAAAACATTTCAGAAAAAAAAATAACGCTCCATGAAAAATGTGTAGCTGAATAATGTTTTTGTGCAAACGTTTTGAAAACAATATTAAATACCAGACACATTTAAACGAACATTCTATTAAAGGGCACCTATTATGGAATTTTGAAATGTACCTTTCATGTAGTGTGTAACATAGATCTAAGTGAACAAAAACATCCTGCAAAGTTTGAAATATGAAAGTGCACCGTATATAAAGTTATTGTCTTTCAAAAGTGAGAGTCGACTCTGAGTCATTTTTATGAATCGTTAGAAGACCGAAGCTTTTTCTCTGACTAGATGACGTCAACTTGTCAAGTTATTTGAATACGATACGCCCACTTATTGCGCTCCAAGGCCAGCAGGGAAAACATCATGGCGACGAGACGCTGTGTTCTGAAGTGCGGCTCAAAAGCAAACTTTTTTTCATCTGCCCAAGGAGGAGCATTTGAAGACTAAGTGGCTACAATTCATATATACAGCTATACCACAGAAGTATAGTCCGAGCCTTGTGCTTTGTTCACACCATTTTGAAGACGATTGCTTTTTAAATGCAATCAAACTTGGATTCGCGAGCTGGCTGATATTGAAGGAAGGTTCATTTCTAAGTGTATTTGCATCAGCTTCCTCCTCCGTATCACAACCTGTAAGTGTTATTAATAATTGTTGCTTTTATGTTTTATGTAGCATGCTTAATAATTATGTTGTTTGTTGTGTAAGCACCGTTTAGCTTCTAGGTCTTCAATGGCAATTGTATTGAGATAGGCCTAATAGCCTATGTGAAGTGTTTGTCGTTGTTTTCGGAGTTGTCTTAAAGAATAGAGTAATACCTCGTAGTAACGTAACTACATTTAATTTTTTTTATTTTTGTAAAAACGTTATGTTTATGCATCGGGCTAACGCAAACAAAGACTGATTGTGCTTTTACAATATGAACTCTGGGCTATGCTCGCTAACATAACATTAAATTCTTTATCTTATTTTTCGTTTTTTACTACAAACTATAAAGCAGTGGACTATAATCATTATTATAACACAATTTAATTGATAAAAGCATCATTGTACTTCGTGTTAAACAATAAGTATTATCTCTGTAAACACTGCTGGGTCATCTGACCAATCAACGCAGATTAGCGTCACGCAAAGGAGGGGTTTGGAAAAATGAGTCGTTGAACGAATCATTTGGGAGTCGGTGAGCAAATCAGGTAAAAATAAATGCATATTATACGACAACAAAAGTGTTTTTTGACATTGCATGCATGTAAAACTGTTGTTGGGGACTCCCTAAACAACATTAGGAACATTTTTAAATGTCATAATAGGTGCCCTTTAATGTCAGCAGTAGAACTTTGACAGAATCATGGCAACGTTCTGGAAAGGTTCTATCAAAGTTATGAACAAACGTTCTTCTGACGTTAATAAAATGTTCGTTTAAGTTCTGAGAATGTTCCCTGTGGAATCAAAGCAACTGAACTGATTTGGATCTGGATCACCAACACACAAATATTGGGTAAAATAGTCCATAAAAAGCCATATTATTAGATTGAAGTTAACTATATTTTAACAAAACTTTTAAAATCTGAATTAAATAGGCCTACAATAATATATTTAGGATGACTTTTTTTTTTTTTTTTTTCATCTGGGATATTAGAATGAGTTTCTGGCAATGTTTACTCAACGCATGATGAAACGCTAGCAATAGAAGGTGTTTTTGAAGGCACTTCGGAACCGGGGTCACAGCTCATGGCTGTCTACAGCTCACTAGATTTTTAGTAGCATTTTCACACTTAGCTCCAAAACTCTGGAATAGCCTTCCTGATACTGTTCGTTGCTCAGACTCGCTCTCCCAGTTCAAAACTAGACTAAAGACGCATCTCTTCAGCCAGGCATTCATATAAATGTTTTAATCTTACAGTTTAAATCCGGCCTCTAGTTCATAACTGCCAGAGGAGAACTGGCCCCTGACTGAGCCTGGGTTCTCCCAAGGTTTTTTTTTCTTTCTCCATTAGGTCACCTGATGGAGTTTTAGGTCACCATTAGGTCACCTGATGGAGTTTTAGGTCACTATTAGGTCACCTGATGGAGTTTTAGGTCACCATCAGGTCACCCGATGGAGTTTTAGGTCACCATTAGGTCACCTGATGGAGTTTTTAGGTCACTATTAGGTCACCTGATGGAGTTTTAGGTCACCATCAGGTCACCTGATGGAGTTTTTAGGTCACCATCAGGTCACCTGATGGAGTTTTAGGTCACCATTAGGTCACCTGATGGAGTTTTAGGTCACCATTAGGTCACCTGATGGAGTTTTTAGGTCACCATTAGGTCACCTGATGGAGTTTTAGGTCACCATTAGGTCACCTGATGGAGTTTTTAGGTCACCATCAGGTCACCTGATGGAGTTTTTAGGTCACTATTAGGTCACCTGATGGAGTTTTTAGGTCACCATTAGGTCACCTGATGGAGTTTTAGGTCACCATTAGGTCACCTGATGGAGTTTTAGGTCACCATTAGGTCACCTGATGGAGTTTTAGGTCACCATTAGGTCACCTGATGGAGTTTTAGGTCACCATTAGGTCACCTGATGGAGTTTTAGGTCACTATTAGGTCACCTGATGGAGTTTTAGGTCACCATTAGGTCACCTGATGGAGTTTTAGGTCACCATTAGGTCACCTGATGGAGTTTTTAGGTCACCATTAGGTCACCTGATGGAGTTTTAGGTCACCATTAGGTCACCTGATGGAGTTTTAGGTCACCATTAGGTCACCTGATGGAGTTTTAGGTCACCATTAGGTCACCTGATGGAGTTTTAGGTCACCATCAGGTCACCTGATGGAGTTTTAGGTCACTATTAGGTCACCTGATGGAGTTTTAGGTCACTATTAGGTCACCTGATGGAGTTTTAGGTCACCATTAGGTCACCTGATGGAGTTTTAGGTCACCATTAGGTCACCTGATGGAGTTTTTAGGTCACTATTAGGTCACCTGATGGAGTTTTAGGTCACCATTAGGTCACCTGATGGAGTTTTAGGTCACCATTAGGTCACCTGATGGAGTTTTAGGTCACCATTAGGTCACCTGATGGAGTTTTTAGGTCACCATTAGGTCACCTGATGGAGTTTTAGGTCACCATCAGGTCACCTGATGGAGTTTTAGGTCACCATCAGGTCACCTGATGGAGTTTTAGGTCACTATTAGGTCACCTGATGGAGTTTTAGGTCACTATTAGGTCACCTGATGGAGTTTTTAGGTCACCATTAGGTCACCTGATGGAGTTTTAGGTCACTATTAGGTCACCTGATGGAGTTTTAGGTCACCATTAGGTCACTTGATGGAGTTTTAGGTCACCATTAGGTCACCTGATGGAGTTTTAGGTCACCTGATGGAGTTTTAGGTCACTTGATGGAGTTTTAGGTCACTATTAGGTCACCTGATGGAGTTTTAGGTCACTATTAGGTCACCTGATGGAGTTTTAGGTCACTATTAGGTCACCTGATGGAGTTTTAGGTCACCATTAGGTCACCTGATGGAGTTTTAGGTCACTATTAGGTCACCTGATGGAGTTTTAGGTCACCATTAGGTCACTTGATGGAGTTTTAGGTCACCATTAGGTCACCTGATGGAGTTTTTAGGTCACCATTAGGTCACCTGATGGAGTTTTAGGTCACCATTAGGTCACCCTGATGGAGTTTTAGGTCACCATCAGGTCACCTGATGGAGTTTTAGGTCACCATCAGGTCACCTGATGGAGTTTTAGGTCACCTGATGGAGTTTTTAGGTCACTTGATGGAGTTTTAGGTCACTATTAGGTCACCTGATGGAGTTTTTTAGGTCACTATTAGGTCACCTGATGGAGTTTTAGGTCACTATTAGGTCACCTGATGGAGTTTTAGGTCACCATTAGGTCACCTGATGGAGTTTTAGGTCACTATTAGGTCACCTGATGGAGTTTTAGGTCACCATTAGGTCACTTGATGGAGTTTTAGGTCACCATTAGGTCACCTGATGGAGTTTTAGGTCACCATTAAGGTCACTTGATGGAGTTTTAGGTCACCATTAGGTCACCTGATGGAGTTTTAGGTCACCATTAGGTCACCTGATGGAGTTTTAGGTCACTATTAGGTCACCTGATGGAGTTTTAGGTCACATTAGGTCACCTGATGGAGTTTTAGGTCACCATTAGGTCACCTGATGGAGTTTTAGGTCACCATCAGGTCACCTGATGGAGTTTTAGGTCACTATTAGGTCACCTGATGGAGTTTTAGGTCACATTAGGTCACCTGATGGAGTTTTAGGTCACCATTAGGTCACCTGATGGAGTTTTAGGTCACCATTAGGTCACCTGATGGAGTTTAGGTCACCATTTGGTCACCTGATGGAGGTTTTAGGTCACCATTAGGTCACCTGATGGAGTTTTTCGTTTCCTTGCCACTGTTGCCTTTGGCTTGCTCAGTTGGGGATGTTCAATTTAATTAATCAATGAATAATACTATTGATTAGCATACCAAACATGGACGTTTTATTATTATTTTAATTTAATACTGTGAAGCTGCTTTGATACAATCTGTATTGTAAAAAAGCGCTATATAAATATTCTTGACTTGACTTGACTTGACTAGTTTGGAACAGAACTGTTGTGATGTCTCAAATACTGAAGTAATTGCAGTCACAGTGAGCTCTGCTGCTTGCTAACTCTAACCGATGAATGAAACATGACAATAACCGCCTGTCACACAACCACAAATGCGACGCGACAGGAGAGCATAAATCATCCACGGCAGTCAATCAATGTTTCTGACAGGAGTGACATAAACTGCAGCCTATTTACAGTCAGCCAAAAACATATTTGGACACATAAAACGTGAAGTTATGATCGTGCGTGATGCTCCTCCGCCACTAGAGAGCGCTGTTGAGCCGTGTTTGAGAGGAAAGTTACACCATCTGTTCGAGCATTAATAACTCAGTGGTTGTTTCTGCTAGATCTCTTAAAATGTAATTCGTGGTTGACACATTTGTCTACTTGGACATGTACTACACAACCAGATTCTGTGAGTTAATGTCAACAAAGAGAGTTACTAGAGTTACCTACTGAGGTTGTGAGTTGTAGCTGGGGATAGATGTAGCATACACTGTACAAAACAAATATACGATCAATACGTTGTGACAACATATGATTTAACTTATCATTTTCAACTTTTAATTGAGTTTATATAGTCTCTCTATATTTGTGACTGACAATATCTTGACCATGCTTGAGTCACACACAGACTTGTAATGCAAAACACAACAATGCTATACTCGCAAGTCAAGAGTAAATCTAAAGTAAATGAGGATTATTCAGTGATTGTTTCACTCCTTAATAATGAAGATACTGATCATGGTTCTGTATTTGATTGATTGGTGCAATTTTTTCAGTTTTGGACATCAATGTATTTTAAGACTAAAGAGATGATTATAGATTTTTAGGAAGAATCCTCTGTCCTGTGATTATTAATGATCATCCTGTTGAGGTTGTACACCAGTTTAAATACCTTGTTACGGTAATAAATGAAAAGTTGAATTTTGAGGCTTGTGTGTGCAAGAAATCCCACCAGCATATGTATTTTTTACGGAAGCTTTGTGGTTTTAATGTGGACACAGTACACTCTAAAACATGCTGTGTTGTTTTAAACCCAATTTTGGGTCAAATATGGACTAACCCAGCCATTGGGTTAAATTTTTAAATTGCATTTTTGATCCAACATTTGGGTTTGTCCATATTGGACCCAAATTGGGTTAAAACAACCCAGCACTTTTTAGAGTGTAATTTTATGAAAATGTTTTATTAAATCTGTCATTAATTTTTCATTCGTGTGCTGGTATCAGTCACTTAATCTAAAAAATATAGACAGATAACAAGGTATTGTTAAAGTGTGTGGTAAGATTGTTGGCACCATTTTGAATGGATTGAATAATTTGTATAAAGTCAGGACTCTGAGGAAGGCAGAGTTAATTATGAACGATTCCACGTTGACTCAATATTTAATTCCCACTTGTTTAATTTCTTGAGTTGTTTTCCACCTGTCAGATTTAACCCAGTGTTTATAACCACTAGATATCTCACTCGTCTGGTCTCTGCTCCTGTAATCCGGCCCGGCTGATAAAGCTAAGGTTAGTTACCGCAGCTCTTATCACTGAAGTCCAGGTTCACTCCCTCGAGTAGGTACAGTAGTGTTCTCAATGTTGCAGTATTATAACTGAAATCCTCCTGCAGAATGGTTTGGGAATGTGTCGTGGATTTCAGCCAGACGAGAACAAGGACTCACAGAACCACAGTGTGGCGAGCAGGACGAGGTCGAGGGGCGTGAGAGAACGGCGACGAGTCCGGTGGCGTGATTAATGATGAGCGGACACCTGCGCGACGCACCGGTCTCGTATCTCTCACGGAGGAGCGGAAGCATAAAAGGAGGAGCGACGACAGTGAAGATCGAGAGAGGAACAGGCCTGAGTTTATGTTGTGTTTGGTTTCTGTAGCCAGCAGTCGTCCGCGAGGGGCTGCTGGCTTATACTTTCATTTTGTATGTGTAAAAGTGTTGAATGTTCGCCGGTTCCCGCCTCCTTCTTCCATAACAACATACCTCGTACCTTCTGTGTGGTCTGGTTTCTGGTATAGATCCAGCACAGACTCTGAGTTCATCTTGAGGGATTTCATGTTATCCTGTGACAAACCGAGAGATCGCAAGTCTTTGGAATCGATCAGTAGCGGAGATGGCGTGGGTGCGGCCGCCCCAGGGCCCCGTGCCAATTAGGGGCCCCTCAAACGCCGCCGATCTTGTGTCACTGGACATGAACGGGCCCTCGCCGTCCTGCCATTCCTCATTGCCAACGACATGGATAGAGCCTACTCACACCTGACCATTCTCTAGGATTTATAAAACCCTTCCCATCAGCAGCGCCAGTGTAACAGCGGCTCATATAAAGGGATAGTTCGGCAAAAATGATATGATGACCCATGATTTACTCACCCTCAAGAAGCCGTTCGAGATGCATATGGTCAATCTTTTTTTTTTAGACGAACACATTTTCAGGTTATTATAGATCTTTCAGTGGTTATAATGTCAAGTTATGGGGTCCACCTCCTTCAAGTCCCAAAATGTGCATGCATCCTTCACAAAAGTAATCCATCCGGCTCCAGGGGATAAACTAAGCCTTCTGAGGGTAATCCGTAGCGGTTTTGTCGTAAATATATATATACATATTTAAAACTTTAAAAATAACATTAAAATAATAAAAAAATTTAAAAAATTTAAATAACTGGCTTCCGGCAATGGATGACGGGAGATGGGTTGTCGGCGTAGGACGTAGCGTGGGAAGCGTCGTGACGTAGAAACGAACGCGGCAGCGCAGCCAGAGAGCAGAGCAAAACAAAACTCCACTCAGGATTTTCGTAATTTAAAAAACGTGTATTTAAAAGAAAATGTCGGAGGATTTTGATATTAGAGAAGAGGATATTGAGTTCTACGTCACGCCGCTTCCTACGCTACGTCATACGCCGGCAACCATCTCCTGTGAACGCACGTCGACCGTTGCCGGAAGCCCGTTATTTTCATTTATAAAGTTATAAATATGTATATTTTTACGACAAAACTGCACGGATTACCCTCAGAAGGCCTTCGGTTATCCCCCTGGAGCTGGATGGATTACTTTGTGAAGGATGCATGCACATTTTTGGGACTTGAAGGAGTTGGTCCCCATAACTTGACATTATAACCACTGAAGATCTAAGACATTTTCTAAAATAACTGAAAATGTGTTCGTCTGAAAAATAGATTGACATATGCATCTCGAACGGCTTGAGGGTGAGTAAATCATGGATTAATATCATTTTTGGCCGAACTATCCCTTTAAGACATACTTGCGTTCGTGCATTGGATGAGGCCAGACTGTCAAATCTCACCTTGCTGTGTGTGGAGCGGGACATATATATTGACAAGGACAACGTGGTTGGCAGATTTGCCACCATGAAGGAGAGGAGGATGAAGATTTAATAAGGGACCATATGTATATAATTTTGTTAGATTTATTTGTTCTGGAGGATCGTTAAGCAGACAACAAAATGGTTAAGAAAAAAAAACGTCTTTAAAATTTAATATTTTAGTTATGAATAAGTCACTCAGATTGTTGTTTTTCTCAAAAGTTTCATCCCAGTTAAGGTTTTCCTGTAGCACCTGTAGCCTATGGAGTTGTAAACAAACTTTGTGTTCAATATGTATAATAGTGCCATGTCAATTATATAATACTGTGGCACTGATTGAGCGCACTTGACCTGTTCATCGCTGTCAATCAGATGTCGCTGTCCGTGGTGCTGAAATATTTTTACTTGACTGGCAAACCGACTAGAGTTTCAAAGACCCTTTCTTTAAATCTTTCAAATAATCCTTGCCAACAAAATGTAAAACTCAACAACATAATCGAATGCATATTTTCTGTATGCATAGAATAGGCCTACGACAGTAAATAACCGACGACATTTGACAAATTGTGCACTATACAAAAGTGCATGTGCATCCCACAATGCAATGCACAACTATTTCTACACTGCGGAAAAATGTCTTCCTTAGTATTTTTGTCTTGTTTTCCAGTACAAACAATTTTGCTTCTTAAGTTATAAAAAAAAAAAAATCACTCAAAAATTAAACAATAACGACATTGATGAGGTGAGTAATTGATGACAGAGATTTAGTTTTTGGGAGAAGTAAGAATGTTTATATATTTCTACGGGAAAACATAACATATATTGTATAGTGTACAAAAATGAAATAGTTTTTTCTAGGTTATATAGTGTAAACACTGAACCAGAGTTAACATCCATTGCAATATTTTGCTACAGGTTTATACTACAAAATACATTTTTACACTAAATGTTTTGTTAAAAATAAATGAAGTTGAAATCCTCAACAATGGTGTTATCGTATAAGCAGTATACGTACATACTACTGTTTAAATGTTAACAATGAGACACACAGATTCCAAAATCAGGAAAAGCACTTGATATAAATGCAAGATCTTCGAAACATTAGGCATCTGGAAGTAGGTTAGCTCATTTAGCAGACACAGGTGTGGTGGTAACTATAGCAACTACTCAGTGCTGAGGTGAGGCTTCTGCAATAGCAAAACTGAGATGCCTAAAAAAATATATATATATATTTCTTTTTCTGGAGGATCATGTGACACTGAAAGACTGGACTCAAGATGCTTTAAAATTCAGCTTTTCACAGTATTATGTTTTTTTTCCTGAATTTTTGATCAAATAAATGCAGGCTTGATAAGCATAAGAGACTTATTTCAAAAACATTAAAGGAGTGGTTGATTATGATTTCAGTTTTCTAACTTTAGTTAGTGTGTAATGTTGCTGTTTGAGCAGAAACAACATCTGCTAAGTTTAAAGCAAGGAAAATATTTGCTTTTAAATAAATAGTTTTTTAAAGGACTACAACAAGACGGCTGGTCAGGACTACATGACATTCCTCCCGGGTTAGTGACATCACCAACCCTAAAATTGACATAAACTCCGTCCTGGAACACGATTTTATAGATTATCAAGAATATAATATGCTAATCGATGACTAGAAGATAACTACACATAAGCTTCATAAATTCATCAACTAACCATTCAGAAATGTCCTGTTCTTCTACATGTTGTCACTTCTCCTTGAGTCTCCATCTTTCTGACTCCAGTTTGAACATAAAAGGCTAAAAGTTTTTGAAATGTTCAGTGCGTGTGTGTGTGTGTGTGTGTGTGTGTGAGAGAGGTAAAAGGACACGAGCTTTTGAAGCTCCGCCCCCTGTGCCGGGAGCAGCAGCTCATTTGCATTTAAAGGGACACACAAAACAGTGCGTTTTTGCTCTCCCTCAAAAAGTGATAATTTTAACATGTGATATAAAAATATCTGTGGGGTATTTTTGAGTTAAAACTTCACACACACACACACACACACACTCTCTGGGGACATTAGAGACTTATTTTACATCTTGTGAAAAGGGTATTATACCACCCCATTAAAAATAGTAATGTTTCCCAACTTTTGACCGCATTATATATATATATACTTGTTCACATATATTGATTATTGATTGTTTAGTATGGGACATGTTTCAAATATAGAACAGGACAGAGTCTGACTGTGACGGCTTGAATCCTCCAGATCTTTGATCACATCTGTTCTTCAGAGTCACTGGTGTCAGTATCATCAAAGGATGAGGAAAAACATGTTTAATCAATTCCCTCTCTCTCTCTCTCTCTCTCTCTCTCTCTCTCCTCTCTCTCTCTCTCTCTCTCTCTCTCTCTCTCTCTCTCTCTCTCTCTCTCTCTCTCTCTCCTCTGTTCTGCAAATAAAAACTAGAAAAAACCCTGGCTTTGTCAGCTGGACTTGAAGTTCAGCCTCTAAAGGTCTCGGCAGTCGAGTCCCTCGTGTAGCAGAGTTCACGTCTAACAGAGTCATTACCTCCAGCGCTTCAGAAGACACTCAGAGCTCGGGGAAACACACTCAGTGCACAGCTCCACCTCGAACGCCAGCGGTGGATACAGGCCCGGCTCAGCACTCATTAACCAGCGTTTGGGATCGGATACAGCAGAGTCATTACCTCTGGAGTTTGCTTGTTATACTGAGAGGATTTTACTAGAAATAGAGACAAAAGTTTTGTTTGCAGTGCAAGGGTTGTTACGCAATCTCTAAAACAAAAGCTGAATCTAATAAAGGGACGTGGCAATTAATGCTGGAAGAAGTGGAAAACATGAGGTGCCACACAGTCTAAGCCCACAACACTCAAAATAACATCAAGATCTATTGAGACGAGGTGGAAAAGCTTGTGCACACACACACACACACACACACACACCACCACACACACACACTATAGACCCGAACAAGAGAAAAACTGTTTCCAGATCTGTAGAAAAGCATCACAAGACATCATATACGTGCTCATGATGAAATCTGTTCCTAAACTTATGTGACCTGATAAGATACCTTTTATAGTGTTGCATATTATGCTTATTAAGTATATTATTAGCCAAATGACATGCATTGAAATTGGTGTAGGTTTTTACTTAAAGGGCACCTATTATGACATTTAAAATGTTCCTAATGTTGTTTAGGGAGTCCCCAACAACAGTTTTTACATGCATGCAATGACAAAAAACACTTTTGTTGTCGTATAATATGCATTTATTTTTACCTGATTTGCTCACCGACTCCCAAATGAATCGTTCAACGACTCGTTTTCCAAACCCCTCCTCTGCGCGACGCTAATCTGCGATTGGTCAGATGACCCAGCAGTGTTTACAGAGATAATACTTATTGTTTAACCACGGAGTACATATGATGCTTTTATCAATTAAATTGTGTTATAATAATTATTAGTCCACTGCTTTGTAGTTTGAAGTAAAAAACTAAAAATAAGATAAAGAATGGTAATGTTATGTTAGCGAGCATAGCCCAGAGTTCATATTGTAAAAGCACAATCAGTCTTTGTTTGCGTTAGCCCGATGCATAAACATAACGTTTTACAAAAATAAAAAAATAAAATGTAGTTACGTTACTACGAGGTATTACTCTATTCTTTAGACAACTCCGAAAACAACGACAAACACTTCACATAGGCTATCTCATTACAATTGTCATTGAAGACCTAGAAGATAAACGGTGCTTACTCAACAAACAAAATAATTATTGAGCATGCTACATAAAACATAAAAGCAAAGCAACAATTATTAATAACACTTACAGGTTGTGATACGGAGGAGGAAGCTGATGCAAATACACTTGGAACTGAACCTTCCTTCAATATCAGGATTCGCGAATCCAAGTTTGATTGCATTTAAGTTGATAAAGCAATCGTCTTGAAAATGGCGCGAGCAAAGCACAAGGCTCGGACTATACTTCTGTGGTATAGTTGTATATATGAATTCAATTGTAGCCACTTAGTCTTCAAATGCTCCTCCTTGGCAGATGAAAAAAGTTTGCTTTTGAGCCGCACTTCAGAACACAGCGTCTC
This sequence comes from Phoxinus dragarum, assembly GCA_033366665.1. Lineage (NCBI taxonomy): Eukaryota > Metazoa > Chordata > Actinopteri > Cypriniformes > Leuciscidae > Phoxinus > Phoxinus dragarum. Next base: position 56,916 of record JARPMJ010005948.1, read on the forward strand.
GTCGCCCTGATGTTTCCCTCCTGGCCTTGGAGCGCAATAAGTGGGCGTATCGTATTCAAATAACTTGACAAGTTGACGTCATCTAGTCAGAGAAAAAGCTTCGGTCTTCTAACGATTCATAAAAATGACTCAGAGTCGACTCTTACTTTTGAAAGACAATAACTTTATATACGGTGCACTTTCATATTTCAAACTTTGCAGGATGTTTTGTTCACTTAGATCTATGTTACACACTACATGAAAGGTACATTTCAAAATTCCATAATAGGTGCCCTTTAAACAAAATTGCAAGTAAATTTAACAATGCATTACAATGAAGTGTCAAGCAACACATTTAATTAAACATGACATTTTCCCAAGACGTATAGTATTTTCCTGTAAAACACATCATCTTTGTTTTATTTGGTACTTCACAACATCATTTTTTGTTATGGTGTGTTATTGTCAAACTCTATATCAATTATGAATCAAGTGTCCTCATCTGATTCATGTGAGAAATGCTATTTGTGTGTTGGAGGAAGATTGTGCGTTTCAAACCAGTCAGTTTTCATGTTTCTTTCCAGTTAAGATGC
>JARPMJ010005949.1:0-57486 GCA_033366665.1 Phoxinus dragarum
CCATTTAATTCTGTGTTGTTGGTTTGTTTGAAACACCAGTGTTTAGAGTGACTGAATATCCCTCCATCACTGACACTTCTTCTTTATCAACACCAGTCACACCTGAAGAAGAAACAATTAACATTAGCCACACAAATGCGTAATAATAGTGCTGTAAAAAATGTTTTTCTACACATCATAAAGATTTTGAGTAGAGAGATATGTCTGGATTCACAATGAACATTCACTTCATGAACATCATACAACCCTGAATATTATGATACTCCAGGAAATTGTGCCATTTCCCAAAACATTAACCATGGAAGAAAACATTTTTATCGTTATTATTTTACTGGTTTAATCTTACATTTAAATAACATGTTTTCATTTACACTTTTATTCAGTGACTCACACTAGTAAGGAATTGATGACATCACGGCTTGATCTTTGATTGACCAATCAGCGGAAAGTGGCGTTTTATTCCCGCCCGTGTAGAAATAAAAAAATACAACGCGTTCAATCCAGTTCGGGTTTATTGTTTTTCCATTTGGCGGATTACAACAAAGTTTGATGAAAACACAAACTAAATAAATGGAACAAAAAGATTTGTGATTTGTGATATGATGAGAAACTGAATCTTCACCAGAACAAAACAGTTAAACTACCACCATTAGAAAAACAAGTATGTTTTTAAATCATAATGCACTGAATTTTAAAGGTGCTGTATGGAGTTTTCAGCGGCATCTAGCGGTGATGTTTCAGATTGCAACCAATACATTTACAAGCGAGTGCGAGTGCTTTCTTTTGTTTTTTATTATTATGTGGAGGTTTGTGTTGGAGTGTGTGTTGTGCTAGTCGTTTCCTAGTATTAGCAGACTCCATGTCATAAAGTTGCAGTGTCGTCGCTGTTGAGTGTAAAGTCAGTAGACGAGGCGAGAGGCTCAGGAGCGCATGCAGGTCTCAGTCACGTCACTGGATTTCGCGGCAAATCCGACCCGGAGACTTCACATAGAAATAGGAATACTTGCTTTCAGAGGTAATAGCAAAACCCACCAACTGGATCATTTTATTGTGAGATTACAACCCCTTCACACACAGGTAATAAAAAATGGATTCATTTTAGTAGAAAAACTCCATACAGCACCTTTAAGTTAATTTAAGTTTTTATATAAATTTAAGTTAAATATATAAATTACACTTAAAGAATGAATGTATTTTTGTAGAAATTATCTTTATGCTGTATGTGAATTAAAATACAGTTCAAGAGAAAACACCCCCTGAATGTCTGCAAAAGTATTAAACACATTAATGATGTGATTTAAATGTACAAGACTTGCTTTAAAACATGAAGACTCACCATGAACAGAAACACTGAAGATCTTTTCACTGTCGCTGCTGCTGCTGCTGATCCATAGTGTGTATTCTCCAGAGTGTGTGTTTCTGGTGTTCATGATGGTCAGAGATCCAGTCTGATGATCCAGCTTCAGTCTGTCTCTGAATCTCTCAGTATCTTCATCACACTGAACATCTGTACAGATATAACTGAGATCTCCAGTGATTAGAGCGATGTGAATGTCATTATAATACCATGTAATTATGTCTTGTTGGTTTGTTTGAACACCAGTGTTAAGAGTGACTGAATCTCCCTCCTTCACTGGACACTTCTGTATCAACACCAGTCACACCTGAAGAAGAAACAATTAACATTAGCCAAACAAATGCATGTCACTACAACTGCGCATTGACGGACATATTTTCAATATTTTGGCCATGTTTTGTTTGGAGCTGGGCAGGGCCGCGAACTAACAGTTTCGTTTATAGTTGCCCAGAAAAGAGATCAGACAAACGTCTTACATTAATGGAGTAAAATACAAACAATACATGAATATTCGTCGAATATAAAATTAATAGATCATATTATGAAACGTTGTCGTTCGTTTTACCGGGAAAAGCGATGTTACGTTAGGCTATAAATGTCTTACCATGCAGACGTAAGCACATCACCAATAAGAAAAGAAATAGAAACATGCTTAATTTTCAATATTGGCTCAATGATGAACGCAGATTCGGTGAAGTAAAAGTGATCTGTTGTTACTCTGCATTAATGGCGACGCCATTATTTCACGAGTTAAAATGAAAGTAATAGGGTGCTTCTCAATTCTTATTTGTGCATCCTCGTTTCCTATCCTCGCTTCCTTTCCTCGCGTCTCAGCTCCCACCCCCTGGAGGACGCGGGGGAAGGCTGCAAGGAAAGGAAAAGAGGATGGAGGAATCGAATGAAAGCTTTTTTCTACATTGGAATACTTGATCACTCGAGCGTCACTTTACAGCGTCATCAGCAGTGCTCAAAAGATCTGCCCTTATGTTGTTGAAGTTTGGTTATTTAAGAAATTCATAATAAATAATAATAAAGCAAGATACCCTGTTGAAATATGTGACGTGTGGTTTATATAAACTGCAATAAAATTATATAGCTATAAAATTATTGTGACCGATGTGAAGGGGGAGGAGAATTTACACGTGCGTCACGTTAAGTCAATAAAACACTTCCGCATAGGATACACCTGTGTATCCTCGCTCATAGCTCCTCTGAAGCTCCTCACTCCTCGATCCTCGCCTCCTCACGGTGCAATTCATAGACAGTATATAAACTGGACACAGCGACCCCATAGGTTTTCAACGAAGAGAAGTGAAGTCAATTTGAAGCACTCACTTCCTGATCGCAAGGCGAACTGCGCAGACTCAAACTGAGCTTGACGACGTAGATGTGACGTGAGCAACCTGTAGATCTTCTAGTAGCTGTGCCGAGAGAAATCTGAATCATTCCCTTACGAATCTCGCACAGACGGAGAGCGTGGGTATTAGCTGTCCATGAGCTAGCAACGGGAGCAACTTTATAACTCTCTATGGGCTTCTCCCTTGACTTTATGCCTGCACGTCCTCCCGATTGCTTGTGAGCTTCTCTGCCTGTCCATACGGTAATTTTTCGACTTGTGCGACAGAGTCGCGCGGGTATGACGCAATCGTTAGCCTGTTTTTACAAAAACTGCTTCTACGGGGTCATAACATAAGATACAAGGTAATGGAGCCTTTTATACATTTTCGTGTTTCTTTAGAAATAAAAAATGGACAAACGGTGTCTTTAAACGCCTCAGATGTAAAGTTATTCGCTGTCAAAAGTGACGCCAAAATGAATGGGAGTCAATGGAGTGCTAACAGCAGGTGGGGGTCCGCTAGCCAATGGCGGCGCCCAGGTCGGCTTCAATGTCTTTCGGAACACTGCCCCCCCTGGTGCAATTAGAGAATTGAGATGTCCTTCAAGATGGCTGAGCTCGATCGGTTTTCGGGTCATAGGATGGAGGACGGAGGAGTGAGGAGACGAGGAGGGATATTGAGAAGACACCCCGCTGTACTGCTTCTTCTTTGGGTTTTACGGCAGCTGGCATCCTTTGAGTTGCATTACTACTGCCACCTTTCGGTTTTATTTACCCTTTATTCTCATTCATACTAAATCCTCCTATCTAATCCAGTCATCCTCAGAAAACCAAATATCCATTTTATACCCTCCACACTCTCTCCATATTCCAATAAACTTTTTACTGTATTATCTACCCGTCCTATTGTTTTAATTACTACAATTTCTTGTCTTTCCTGAGTAAATGTCCTGCATGTTATAAGAATATGTTCTACTGTTTCCTCCTGACATTGTTCACACATTCCTGAAGGATGTACTCCTGTAATTAAAAGTGTGCCGTTAACATTGCTATGCCCAATTCTCAGCCTACTCATTATCTCCTGCTCTTTCCCTCTTTGTTCCCCTGCTTCTTGATATACTTTGCTTTGGATCTCATGTAAATGTCTCCCTTTTGTTGCATTATCCCAGCTCTGTTGCCATTGTAGATTTATACTTCTCCACACTATTCCTTTCCCCTCTGATTTTGATCATTTAATGTTAACTTCAACATCTCCTTTTTTAACTGCTTCTTTTGCCACTTTATCCGCTTTCTCATTTCCCTAAATTCCCACGTGTGCAGGGACCCACAGAAATATGACACTTTTTCCCCCCTTCCTAACTATTCTTGAGTTCGCAAATAACACTTCATCAGATCTAGATGAACTCTAGTTGCACATGTCCTTCATGCTTATAAGAGCTGCCACAGAGTCACTACATATTAAGATTTCCTTCTCACTAATATGTTCTGTCCATTCCTAAGCCATCAATATGGCAAATCTGTTTGCATCTGTTTGCATGTCCTTTGCTCATCTGTGAAAATCTGAATACTTTCCTTATACATTCGCTGATAAACGTTTTTATCTAAATACAAAACAAAAGTCTTTTCCGGGTTCTGCTTGTGCACTGCTGCGTTAACATTTTATGGGTCATTCCTGGGATTCGGTGATATTTCAGTCCCCCAGACTTTTTAAAGTGGTGGTTCACCAAAATTAAATATGACAAGATTTCCACAATACTTTTGTATGTCCATTATAAAGAATAAAAAAAATATTGCATTTTAATCATAAAATAATGTCTTATTTCTATTGTAAACTAAGCATTTTGTCAGGTCCCGAATTTGTACTTAGAAAAATATTTCAAATGTAGGCTGCACAGTTTAATTTTTTTGTTGGCAATGTTGTAAGGTTTTATTTGTGTTACTTTCTTGTGAAAAATATTTGTAAAAAAAAAAAAAAATATATGGAAGATTCCATATTTGATTGAAAAAAAACAGACAAGTGATGTCCCAGTCTCAACCCCATCATGCCAACTATTTCTCCGCTTGATAATTTAGACTTCACCCATATGTGACATAATTTATCAGAAATGATATCATTTAGGCCTCTTTAACAGTGTTATATGGGTGGAGTCTAAATTATTACGCGGAGAATAGTTGGCATGATGGGGTTGAGACTGGGACATCACTTTATAGCATCACATAAAAATTAAGATGGAAATTTATTATTTTTCAAATATTTATTTTAAGACACACAGACACACAATTTGTCTATTTTTCACTTCAGTCTAAATTTTATTTATTTTTTATTCATATTTAAAAATATATATTTAGGCTACTTATAATTTAAATAACTAATAAAGAAACTATTTTGAATTAGTTAAAATTGGTGTCACGGTGAAATTTTACTAGCATTTGTGGCGACTAAGGGTGTCACGATTTCGATTTTAAATCGAAATCGATCGAAATTAAGTCACAATCTCGATCATCGAATTAAAAAATGGAATCGTCGATGCTGCCACGCCCCCATGTCACGTTCGGTCGGCTTGTCAAGCAGAAAAAACACGCGTGTTACGGCAGGATTCATTTTGAACAAGGTCCGCCACGGGCAGACGGCGAATGGCGCCGCCGGTGTGTGTGTTCACACTCTCAGAGAATAAAGTGTTAGAATTTTAAAGACGTGGCTATGCGCGACGCATAGATTTATCTGTTAAACTGTTTGTTTGTTTTGTTGTGAACTTGAATGTCATCTTCTGTGAAGAAGACTGCAGTTACAAAAGAGAAACTAGATCGCAGGTTATTTTGTTTCCAATTGACTGAAGATATAAGTATTGTTACATTATGTTCTTAATAAATGTTTTAAATTTGACACTGTGGTACATTGCGAACAAAGGTCAGATATTATGCATAAAAGTTTGGTCTAAAAATGGCATAGCAACCTGTGCTTTAAAAAAAAAAAGAAGAAAAAAAAAAAAAAAAAAAAAGAGTAAAAACCGAGAATCGAATCGAACTGTGACCTTAGAATCGAAAATGTAATCGAATCGAGGATTTGGAGAATCGTGACACCCCTAGTGGCGACTAATGAAATCTTGGTATCGCGACACTCTTTCTCGTTTCCCATCTTCTCTTCAAGTTCTCTTTAATGAAAGTATAAATATAATAAGTGTTATGTAGGCGTCTCATTGGCCGCCTCAGAAACTGAGATTCTTCATCATAAAAGTGTCTCTCTGATCAGGCGCTTCGTCCGGTTAGCTTTTGGAGGAAAAACAACAAACTCAATTAAACACATTACTTTGGTTAGAGTAAAAAATAGAAAATTCTCACATCTTTTAAAGGTGTTTTTCAATCTCATATTTCCATCTTATTAAATCATTTGTATGTTACACTCACCGTTCCTTCTTGCTCGACGCTTGCAACAGCAAATCACAGCAACAATCGTAAGAAGAACAGCAACAGAGGCAACAGCAGGCGCGGAGTTTGCAGGGGGGCAGGGGGAGCATTGGTGGGTCTCCCCCTGGTGGCTGAAACAGGTAATTGCATAAAAAAAAAAAAAAGGTGTATTGTTTAAAATATATATATATTATAAATATAAAAAAAAAAAAAACACAAAACAACCAAATGGTGGTAGGTAATACATCTGATTTCATATACTGCTTTAGTAAAAAAATTCCGGGCTCTGCGTCATGTGACAAGTGACAGGCTAACGTAGGTCCAGCGATTCTCAGCTAGCATGTAATAGCGTTGTTATCTGGTCGGACTCGTTACACCAAAATATGGACATAAGGAGATTTTTAAAACGTCGAGCTCCAACTGACACAAATAGTCAGTCATCGGGATCTAAGGATACAACACAAACAGTAACCGATGATGACGATATGTAAACACTTTCATTGCCACAATGTGCTTTGAAAAAAGGAAAGAAAAACTTTACAAATATTTTCGTTTTGGTTGAAGATAATATTTTATCAGTGCAAAAGTGGTCCACATTTCATTAATTCTAATTGTGTCCGAACGAAGATGCGATACGAAGTCAAGTGGCTGTTTATGCGAATTGTTCTACCGGTTTACAAATATAATTGTATTGTTGTACTGTTTTTTTCTTGGGGTTAAAAATATTTTTTTAAATATAGTTTATTTAGCATGTTTGTTTTGTCCATATGTGCTAGAGCTGAGTTCCCCAATTGATAGGCCATGCAGAGTCCCAGCTGCTACAATGATACAATGATTTTTTTCCCTGGCTTGAATGTCAAACTATGGGCAACAGCAACAAAAACATATATTCCTGGCTGGAATGGATCTGGATCTGAAAAAGCTAAAGACAGACAGTCATTGTTATTTAATAATAATAATAATAATAATAATAATTCATTACATTTATATAGCGCTTTTCTGGACACTCAAACCGCTTTACATAGAAGGGGGGAATCTCCTCAACCAACACCAATGTGCAGCATCCACCTGGATGATGCGACGGCAGCCATATTGCGCCAGAACGCCCACCACACACCAGCTTACTGGTGGAGAGGAGACAGTGATGAAGCCAGCCAGTATATATAGGAGGATGATTAGGAGGCCATGATGGACAGAAGCCAAGGGGCAAATTTGGCCAGGATGCCGGGGTTACACCCCTACTCTTTTTCGAAGGACATCCTGGGATTTTTAATGACCACAGAGAGTCAGGACCTCGGTTTAACGTCTCATCCGAAGGACGGCGCTCTTTGTCAGTATAGTGTCCCTGTCACTACACTGGGGCATTAGGACCCACACAGACCACAGGGTGAGCGCCCCCTGCTGGCCTCACTAACACCTCTTCCAGCAGCAACCTGGTTTTCTCAGGAGTCTCCCATCCAGGTACTGACCAGGCTCAGCCCTGCTCAGCTTCAGTGGGAAACCAGTCTTGGGCTACAGGGTGATATGGCTGCTGACAATCAACATTTACAACCAACTTCAACTGTATTTTAGTCCTTCTTTGGTCATCAGTTGTATGATGTTGATTTAAATGATGTTTTATTAACAAGGTTCGGGAGGAGCATGTTCAGATAATTAACACAAGTGGAGAGCACTCAGCAATCAATGGTAAGAGGTATAAATACACTCAGCAGTCTCACCTCATCCCATTGACAGTTTTTGCAGCATCCCTCCACCACCCCTTCTCCACGCTTCTAGTCCTAAACACTTACCTACGGGGGAGTACTCTGGGTTCGGGCCGAACTCGGAGCCCTCCCTCCGGACAGCACGCCAAATACACATTAAACTTTACCCCCTCAAATTATATGTAAGTGTGAACTCGTGAACTGGTAAATGGCGTCATCTTGTGTGTCTAAGAAGAACTAGTTCAAGTTCAAGTTACTTTATTTATACCCGAAGGTAGATTTTGTTTGCAGTAGAGTCACGAACCATCACCTTTCACACATCATCACATTACCACACACCATCAAAAAGTCACAACTTTTTTTTTTACATAGCAGCAACATACTCCGTCAGTTTTGGTCATACAGACTTAAGAAATATGAAAAAATAAGCTGTTAAATGTCTACTTTTTTATGTGTCCACTTACAATCGAAATAAAACATTGTGCTTTTGTAAAATAAAGTAAACAGGGAGTGCTTTCTGCCTCTCCGTCTCCGTGAACTTTTTTTCTGAAGCACGTCTCTAAACTTAAAACTCAGCGAATACTATTCACTCAGACATGATCTATATATCTCTATAATCATTTAAGTGTGTAGTTTTAAATTATCTAATTCAAAACTAAAAGAAATATTCTCTGTTTATGTAATCGATATAAAAAGAGCGAGAGATCAGCCGTTCTCATTATCGTTCTGGCACCTCATTACTCCGCTAATGTGACACGCCCATCGAGAGCGCGCCGCTATTCAGACGCAGATTATCTGAAGCAATACATGCAAACCAGTCAACGCCCACAACAGCTGGACAACACACTCGCTGTGAGGAATAATAATATCGTGATATTCCTGGAAATTTTACCTCAAACGTGCTGGAGTAGCCTAACAACGGATCCAGCTCATCAGTAAGTGCTTTGTTCTAATCGCGATATGAAATGGTGTCTGTAAACCGCAAAAGACTGTTTAAATTCGAATCGCGTTTCTGTGTTTGAATGAATGCACGGAGCATATGCATGTTGTTGTTGTTTACTACAGCTCGCGTGTGTCTGTGTGTGTGAATGAAACTATCTATATTGCCTACTGAGATGAGTAAAAATCGACTGAATACGTTGAAATAAAATCTATTTGTATAAGCAACATTTTAAACTGCAAATTAACATTTATGCCCTAATATATATTATAAAAGACGATATGTTACAGACGAAATATGAAAGACAACATTTCGTTTTGGATAGATTATAAAGTTTTTACTGCCACATCAAAACCTAATTTACAAGGTGCAAACAAAATCTTAAAAGGTCAATATAAGCCTTCTCTTTGAATTATTTTTGTGTTTTATTAGTGACAAATTTGGGGAGAGGATAGCCTACATCCAAAACTTTCTAAAAATACGAATGAGAATTAACTGCACAATTACTAGAAATGTTTCCCTTTGGATATTATACAATTTGCAAGCATACACAGTTTGTGGAAAAATACACTTTTTTTTCCAAGATGTTTCCAACTCTGAACCAATTCTGTAGTAATATATATATATATAGGGCTGTCCGGTCCCTGTACGACCGAAGCAGGAGCTTGGTTCGCATTGCCGGCAGTAAGTCAGACTTCTTCCCGGTGCATGTTGGATTCCGGTTCTGTTCATAATTTTTATGGACAGAATTTCTAGGCGCAGCCAGGGGCCGGAGGGTGTCTGGTTTGGGAACAACACGATTTCGTCTCTGCTCTTTGCAGATGATGTTGTCGTGTTGGCCCCATCAGACCGGGACCTTCAGCATGCACTGGGACGGTTTGCAGCCGAGTGTGAAGCGGCTGGGATGAGAATCAGCACCTCCAAATCCGAGGCCATGGTCCTCAGTCGGAAAAGGGTGGCTTGCCTACTTCAGGTTGGTGGAGAGTTCCTGCCTCAAGTGGAGGAGTTTAAGTATCTTGGGGTCTTGTTCACGAGTGAGGGAAGGATGGAACGGGAGATTGACAGACGGATCGGTACAGCTTCTGCAGTAATGCGGTAGATGTACCGGTCTCGATTTACCGGTCAATCTACGTTCCTACTCTCACCTATGGTCATGAGCTTTGGGTCATGACCGAAAGGACAAGATCCCGGATACAGGCGGCCGAAATGAGCTTTCTCCGCAGGGTGGCTGGGCGATCCCTTAGAGATAGGGTGAGGAGCTCGGTCACTCGGGAGGAGCTCAGAGTAGAGCCGCTGCTCCTCCACATCGAGAGGGGTCAGCTGAGGTGGCTCGGGCATCTGTTCCGGATGCCTCCTGGACGCTTTCCCGGGAAGTTGTTCCGGGCACGTCCCACCGGGAGGAGACCCCGGGGAAGACCTAGGACACGCTGAAGAGACTATGTCTCTCGGCTGGCCTGGGAACGCCTCGGTGTCCCCCCGGAAGAGCTGGAGGAAGTGGCTAGGGAAAGGGAAGTCCTGGGCATCTCTGCTTAGGCCCAATCCCAATTCTACCCCTAACCCTTCGCCTTCCCCTTCCCCTTGACCCTTGAAACAGAGTGGCAAGGCGTAGCGGTGAAAATATTCCCCTAAGAAATGGGACACCACTACTACACCGTTACACGTCATTATACGTCGTTGTCTATGTCACAGGAGATGCGCCGATGTTTATCACAAACTTCAAAGATGCACAGGATTTGTACACAGGACTTGTTTTCTGTGGTGTTGAATTAACACGTTGGAGGTACAGACCTATGTTTGTCCTATTTTGACCTATTTATTTATTTACTGTGTGAAACTGTGTGAAATACGACATTGTGTGGCGTTCATGTGCGTTCAACTCATAAATACGATCTTTACGAGATGACTTGAACGCACCAATAGCTTGTGTGCTTTGTTCGGGGAGAGGAGATTTTTTTACAAACGTTTCTTTGAAGGAACTGACCGTAAATATGAACACAAGACTGAATGTAACAAAGCAAATCATTATTTGTCGTTAAAATACTTATTAAAGTCAACAATTCTTACATTTATGGGTCTCCTTTTTTGCTTGGGCAGCCATTTTGCGTCTGTAGCCGGTGTATGCAGTGACACTTCTCATACCCCTTCGTTTGAAGTGTGGTCCCGAAAAATCTTCGTTTGAAGGGCTATCTGTCCCTCCCCCTAGCCCTTCCCCTCCAACCAAAAGAGAATCGAGACAGCCCTACCCCTCCACGTGCACGAGCAAAACAGAAGGGAAGGGGTAAGTGAAGGGGTAAGGGGTAGAATTGGGATTGGCCCTTAGACTGCTGCACCCGCAACCCGGCCCCGGATAAGCGGAAGAAGATGGATGGATGGATGGATGGATGGATGGAAATATATATATGTGTGTGTGTGTGTTGTCTTTGCATTCTTTCTTGTGGCTCAGTGACACCTGAATGAAATGCTCATTAGTATGCAGCATTAGCAGGTCTTTGTCTACTCTCAGGTGTGAATGAGGACATTATTCATGACCTTGTTGGATCATTCACGCCCACCTGCATATTGCCTTTCCAAACAAAAAGTGTCTTACAAAATTTAAATCAATCTATTGTTTAATGTGAACGATTAGCCCAGATGATTTTCAGATAATTTTAAAGTAAATACTCTAGCCGACAAGATCCATTAGTCAAAAGTATTGTGGGAATATGTGAAGTTGGTCGTTTGTGGTCTTATATCAGAAAATGTAAGTTTGAGTTTTTTGAATAACCACGCATAAATAATATTCTCTCAAAAATGCAACATGTACATACATGTTGCTCACATATTATGATAGCCATGTTCGTGCTAAATATAGTGTAATTACACCTTTGCCAATAATATGTTTATAAGCAACTGAAAAAAATACAAATATCAGGTCATGTCAAAACATCTCAAGGACCCCAAAAACACCTTAGACCCCAGAGGGTTAAAGAATAAATGTATTTTTGAAGAAATTATCTTTATGCTGTATGTGAATTAAAATACAGTTCAAGAGAAAACACCCCTGATGTCTGCAAAAGTATTAAACACATGAATGATGCGATTTAAATGTACAAGACTTGCTTTAAAACATGAAGACTCACCATGAACAGAAACACTGAAGATCTTTTCACTGTTGCTGTCGCTGCTGATGATCTCTAGTGTGTATTCTCCAGAGTCTGTGTTTCTGGTGTGTGTGATGGTCAGAGATCCAGTCTGATGATCCAGCTTCAGTCTGTCTCTGAATCTCTCATTACCTTCATTACACTGAACATCTGTACAGATATTACTGAGATCTCCACTGATGCGAGCGATGAGAATGACATTATAATACCATCTAATTATGTCTTGTTGGTTTGTTTGAACACCAGTGTTTAGAGTGACCGAATCTCCCTCCTTCACTGACACTTCTGTATCAACAGCAGTCACACCTGAAGAAGAAACAATTAACATTAGCCAAACAAATGCATGATAGTGCTGTAAAAAAAAATAATCTACATATCATAAAGATTTTGAGTAGAGAGATATGTCTGGATTCACAATGAACATTCACTTCAAGAACATCATACAACCCTGAATATTATGATACTCCAGGAAATTGTGCCATTTCCCAAAACATTAACAATGGAGGAATTTTTTTGATCATTATTATTTTACTGGTTTAATCTTACATTTAAATAACATGTTTTCATTTACGCTTTTATTCAGTGACTCATTTTCATTTATCCGAAGGAACACGGACCAATAAATAATAGTTGCATTGAAATGGACGGATGATATGATGAGAAACTGAATCTTCACCAGAACAAAACAGTTGAACTACCACCAATAGAAAAACAAGTATGTTTTTAAATCATAATGCACTGAATTTTAAGTTAAATATATAAATTACACTTAAAGAATACATTTATTTTTGTAGAAATTATCTTTATGCTGTATGTGAATTAAAATACAGTTAAAGAGATGTAGTAGCAATTTTAATCTTTTATTTCTTATTTTGTTTTCTCAATGATAACAAATTGAATGACATGTGTTCTGTATTTTGAGATTTATGTTGTAACGTTGATGCAGCTGTGTGTGTGACACTAAGACAAAGGTGAAAAGATCCCCGGGCTAGGGAGGGGTTGAGGCAACCATGGGGGTCCTCAGTTCCTGCCCTCTGGGGTGGGTGTTTAGAGAATGCTTTGATGAGAACATTATAAAACTACCAGCAAAACATCTATCTGGGTCTCACTGGTCTGTGGGGTTGGGGGTTTCACCCTCACTCTGCAGCTGGCCTGTGTGGCTAGAATGGGAACTATTCTTGCAAGAATAAATATCTTTTTCTTTTAAATACAATTTGGATCTTGACGTCTATTTTGCCTGGGAATGCTGTGTTTGTTAAATATTGTTTTTGCCACAACAGAGAAAACACTCCTGAATGTCTGCAAAAGTATTAAACACATTAACGATGTGATTTAAATGCACAATACTTGCTTTAAAGCATGAAGACTCACCATGAACAGAAACACTGAAGATCTTTTCACTGTCGCTGCTGCTGATGATCTGTAGTGTGTATTCTCCAGAGTGTGTGTTTCTGGTGTGTGTGATGGTCAGAGATCCAGTCTGATGATCCAGCTTCAGTCTGTCTCTGAATCTCTCAGTGCCTTCATTACACTGAACATCTGTACAGATCTTACTGAGATCTCCAGTGATGTGAGCGATGAGAATGTCATTATAATACCATTTAATTCTGTCTTGTTGGTTTGTTTGAACACCAGTGTTAAGAGTGACTGAATCTCCCTCCATCACTGACACTTCTGTATCAACACCAGTCACACCTGAAGAAAAAACAATTAACATTAGCCAAACAAATGCATAATAGTGCTGTAAAAATGTTTTTCTACACATCATAAAGATTTTGAGTAGAGAGATATGTCTGGATTCACAATGAACATTCACTTCATGAACATCATACAACCCTGAATATTATGATACTCCAGGAAATTGTGCCATTTCCCAAAACATTAACAATGAAGGAAAACAAATGTTATCGTTATTATTTTACTGGTTTAATCTTACATTTAAATAACATGTTTTCATTTACACTTTTATTCAGTGACTCACACTAGTAAGGAATTGATGACATCACGGCTTGATCTTTGATTGACCAATCAGCGGAAAGTGGCGTTTTATTCCCGCCCGTGTAGAGATAGAAAAATTAATTGTGTTTATCCAGTTCGGGTTTATTGTTTTTCCATTTGGCGTATTACAACAAAGTTTGATGAAAACACAAACAAAAATATATAAAAAATAAATAAATTGCGATTTCTTTGTTCATGAAAAGGGTCGAATGTGTGATAAATGAACGATTTCTTTGTTTTTCCGTTTAAGACAAAAACGAGAAAACAAATTATCCGAAGGAACACGGACCAATAAATAATAGTTGCATTGAAATGGACGGATGATATGATGAGAAACTGAATCTTCACCAGAACAAAACAGTTAAACTACCACCAATAGCAAAACAAGTATGTTTTCAATCATAATGCACTGAATTTTAAGTTAAATATATAAATTACACAAAGAATAAATGTATTTGTGTAGAAATTATCTTTATGCTGTATGTGAATTAAAATACAGTTCAAGAGAAAATACCCCTGAATGTCTGCAAAAGTATTAAACACATTAATGATGCGATTTAAATGCACAATACTTGCTTTAAAACATGAAGACTCACCGTGAACATAAAGACTGAAGATCTTTTCACTGTTGCTGCTGCTGATGATCTGTAGTGTGTATTCTCCAGAGTGTGTGTTTCTGGTGTGTGTGATGGTCAGAGATCCAGTCTGATGATCCAGCTTCAGTCTGCCTCTGAATCTCCCATTACCTTTATTACACTGAACATCTGTACAGATATCACTGAGATCTCCACTGATTAGAGCGATGAGAATGACATTAAAATACCATCTAATTATGTCTTGTTGGTTTGTTTGAACACCAGTGTTAAGAGTGACTGAATATCCCTCCATCACTGACACTTCTGTATCAACACCAGACACACCTGAAGAAGAAACAATTAACATTAGCCAAACAAATGCATAATAGTGCTGTAAAAATGTTTTTCTACATATCATAAAGATTATGAGTAGAGAAATATGTCTGGATTCATAAATGTAACACAAAAATTCACGAGTCTTATGGAGGATCTTGATCAACGTATATTCAACTTATGTTATTTTACAACACATGAATATTATGAGTATTACCCATAATATTAATATGTAAGAAAATTGTGCCATTTCCCAAAACATTAACGTACAATGGAAAGTTTATTATTTTAATCGTTATCATTTTTACTGTTTCAATCTTACACTTAAATCAAATGACATGTTTTCTTTTACACTTGTATTCATCCAAAGCGACTTACACTACATTCAATGAACATTTGATCAGTTTATGCACAGGTATCAACATTACTCACGGTATGAAACCATGTTACTTCTAGAGGTTTGTATATCATGTCACTACAACTGCGCATTGACGGACATATTTTCAATATTTTGGCCATGTTTTGACTGAAGCTGGGCCGCGAACTAACAGTTTCGTTTATCGTTGACCAGAAAAGAGATCAGACAAACGTCTTAATGGAGTAAAATACAAACAATACATGAATATTCGTCGAATATAAAATTAATTGAGCATATTATGAAACGTTGTCGTTCGTTTTACCGGGAAAAGCGATAGTAGCTAATGTTAGTAACGTTAGGCTATAAATGTCTTACCATGCAGACGTAAGCACATCACCAATAAGAAAAGAAATAGAAACATGCTTAATTTTCAATATTGGCTCAATGATGAACGCAGATTCGGTGAAGTAAAAGTGATCTGTTGTTACTCTGCATTAGTGGCGACGCCATTATTTCACGAGTTAAAATGAAAGTAATAATGTTGGAGGCTCCTCTACTCGCTGTACTGCTTCTTCTTCTTCTTCTTCTTCTTCTTTGGGTTTTACGGCAGCTGGCATCCTTTGAGTTGCATTACTGCCACCTTTCGGTTTTATTTACCCTTTATTCTCATTCATACTAAATCCACCTATATCTAATCCAGTCATCCTCAGAAAACCAAATATCCATTTTATACCCTCCACACTCTCTCCATATTCCAATAAACTTTTTACTGTATTATCTACCCGTCCTATTTTTTTAATTACTACAATTTATTGTCTTTCCTGAGTAAATTTCCTGCATGTTATTATAAGAATATGTTCTACTGTTTCCTCCTGACATTGTTCATACATTCCTGTAGGATGTACTCCTGTATTTAAAAGTGTGCCGTTAACATTGCTATGCCCAATTCTCAGCCTACTCATTATCTCCTGCTCTTTCCTCTTTGTTCCCCTGCTTCTTGATATACTTTGCTTTGGATCTCATGTAAATGTCTCCCTTTTGTTGCATTATCCCAGCTCTGTTGCCATTGTAGATTTATACTTCTCCACACTATTCCTTTCCCCTCTGATTTTGATCATTTAATGTTAACTTCAACATCTCCTTTTTTAACTGCTTGCCACCTTATCCGCTTTCTCATTTCCCTGAATTCCCACGTGTGCAGGGACCCACAGAAATATGACACTTTTCCCCTTCCTAACTATTCTTGAGTTCGTAAATAACACTTCATACAGCAGATCTAGATGAACTCTAGTTGCACCTGTCTTCATGCTTATAAGATCTGCCACAGAGTCACTACATATTAAGATTTCCTTCTCACTAATATGTTCTGTCCATTCCAAAGCCATCAATATGGCAAACAGTTCAACTGCAAACTCAGACAATCAGATGTTCTTTTACTAAGATCCACCTGATATCTACAACTGCAGATCCTGTTGCATCTGTTTGCATGTCCTTTGCCCATCTGTGAAAATCTGAATACTTTCCTTATACATTCGCTGATAAACGTTTTTATCTAAATACAAAACAAAAGTCTTTTCCGGGTTCTGCTTGTGCACTGCTGCGTTAACATTTTATGGGTCATTCCTGGGATTCGGTAATATTTCAGTCCCCCAGACTTTTTAAAGTGGTGGTTCACCAAAATTAAATATTACAAGATTTCCACAATACTTTGGTATGTCCATTACAAAGAATAAAAAAATATTGCATTTTAATCATAAAATAATGTCTTATTTCTATTGTAAACTAAGCATTTTGTCAGGTCCCATACTGAATTTGTACTTAGAAAATATTTCACAAAATGTAGGCTACACAGTGTCATTTTTTTTGGCAGTGTTGTAAGGTTTTATTTGTGTTACTTTCTTGTGAAAAATATTTGTAAAAAAAAAAAAACGGACAAGTGATGTCCCAGTCTCAACCCCATCATGCCAACTATTCTCCGCTTAATAATTTAGACTTCACCCATATGTGACATAATTTACCAGAAATGATATAATTTAGGCCTCTTTAACAGTGTTATATGGGTGGAGTCTAAATTATTACGTGGAGAATAGTTGGCATGATGGGGTTGAGACTGGGACATCACTTTATAGCATCACATAAAAATTAAGATGGAAATGTATTATTTTCAAATATTTATTTTAAGACACACAGACACACACTTTGTCTATTTTTCACTTCAGTCTAAATTTTATTTATTTTTTATTCATAAATATTACATTTGTAGTTATTAAATTGTTCTGAGGGACACATGAGCAGTAGGTAGATTAGATGTTTGTTTTATAGCAAGTTTTGTGTAAAATCCTTTTTAAATCAAGTCCATTTTGGGGTTGAGATCTGAAAAACACTGAAATTACTAAAAGCTCTTAAATGCAGGTGTGATGTAGAAGCTGTTAGATCCATTTGCAGAAGTTTATTAACACAGGTACAAAAAACGAGGAGCGCTGACAAACTCAGACTGATGATAGAAGGAAACTCAATCAGACTATTACGCCCCGAGTCTAGGGAAAAACTAAAACACTAAGGAGGCATAATAAATAATTGTTGGGTTGTGGAAAAGGAATCCCAGCACGCATCACTCCGGTCGATAATCAAAAACGAATGCACGAAATTGAAGAAAAGTAATATATTTATTAAAGTATAACAAGTGAAATAAAGAGCAAATCTTCAGGGTGTCCAAAAGGCCAAAATAACAAACAAAACAACTATAGAAAGAAAAAGAAGGGACAATAAATAACCTGATCCAATAACAAAGAAAAATACATTTATCTTACCTAACTCCCTGCCCAAAAAACAGAGATCAAACAATTTCAAAATAAACAAGGCAGGACACCCCTACCGCTCCACACTGTTGTCATGGTTAAGACATATAGAGAACGGTTAGAGGTTTTCACAAAATGCCCGTTCACTTAAACTAACAGAAGAAAGAAATCACTAAAACAAAATTTGATCATCGGCCGGAGGAGGGATTCCGGAGCTCTCAACCCACGTGCGACCGAACCAAGAATGAGCTCCTTGATGAGTGTCAGCAGCGCTCTTTTAAAGACCCCGCCCCGACTGGGCGACCAATGGCTGCTTACAACCCATGATCGGAATGATTGGAGTCACCTGTTTGAAATTAGAGAAAACAAGGAGAAAAGAAAGAAACATAGAGCAATAGAAAACAAACTAACACAGGTCGTAACACAGACATAAGAGGAAAACTCAGGCTGGCATTAGTAGACGGGCAGTCCAGTAATCGATGTGAAACACAGGCAGAGGTCAGGACGGGCAGCGAAGGTTCATCAGTAGAGAGACTGAGATCGAGGGTCCAGAGATAACAGAGAAACGTGCAACACAGACAGATTGGCAAATCAATACTTCACAGAGAACAAAAGAGTGAGCAGTCCATATAAAGGGAGGATGAACAGGTGATAATGCTGAAGATGAGAAGGGACAGGGCTGGACGGTGAGGAGTGCAGGAAGGGGAGATGGGAGATGAAGTCGTAATACTCAGGAGAGAGGGATCGAATGACGGCAGGAGGAGGCGTTGTCGGGCGTTCTGTGACAGTTTACAGTTTTTCCAACTGCTTACACACAACATCTTTTCATGTCACACGATTTTTGAAACCTCTCACTCAAAGTACAAAACTACACACCAAATCTCCAAAACCATGAGCTCTTTCTCAGCCTTTGACTCTTTCAATTCCATAAAACACTTTTTTCAAAACACTACACACAATTCTCCACCTAACACACACAAATCTAACCGGAAGGGACTTGCTTTCCTTTTCTAAACACAACCAATCAAAATGCTACACTTATTATTCACCTGGCCAGACACACACACACACTCCTCACATGTGCAAACATGAATCACTTTACTGATCACTAACCAATCACTGCTTTACTGTAGTATAGGCCTATAAACAGGTCAAAGGTCAGATTACCTGTTTTGAACAATGGATGCCAACAATGGACAGAGACCCCCCCCCCCCCCCACACACACACACACACACGACACACACAACTGTGTTCTTTACTGTATTTAAATAATATACTTTTGGTTTACATATGTTTATGTTTGTGTTGCTACTGTACACAACAGTAATGTTTGGCCTAATAAATATTTTCTGTTTCTACATAGCATGTGTGTTTACAGTGATACTTGTTACCGCTCTCAGCAGATTACTGTCACTGTAGAACATAGTATTGAAGTGTAGATATGAGTCTATGAAAGACCAAACAGCTTTAGATTCAGAACAACAGTGTTTACATGGCTATTATAAAAGAAGTGTTTGCCATTTGATGCAAATGCTTTCATTCTGACACGTGTTTATGGCATTTTGAATGCAGTGTTACATTTTGAAGGAGATGTGAGGCATTTTGCATTTTGCATGTGCAGTTTTGAGAATTGGTGTAGAGTTTTGAACACGTGTGTAAGCAGTTGTGATGGCAATTTTATGATATTCATTGATCTTTAGTAAAATATAGATGATTCAAAGAATGTCACATGTGTCTCTCACTTGTAGTGAGAGAAGATTCTGTTTATGAAATGTATGTATGTCTATACACCTGAAGTGAAGGAGCGAGACACTGGGCAGAGGTCAGAGGTCATCTAGTTTGGGCGGGGCTTAAGGGTCAACTAGTGATACATTGTTGAAAAGATTACTAAAAAGATGCAATCAGAAAAGGAAACTTGTCAGTTTTTACTTGACTTATAATCAATCTTCTGTATTTGCATAACACAATGTTTGAAGATTTATACACATTATTTCGCTTCAAAACTTGTTTGTATTGTGCTTCAGGCAGAACTGTTTATTTGGTTATTATAACTCATCAGAATCTGAAATGTCACTTTTACTCTTTATTTACATGTTTATATTGTAAGAACATCATTTTACTGTTGCTTTTAATAACAGATTGTGAATAAATGCAACATTTTAAATAAACTATTTCATTGTTATAAATTATCATTTTTTAAGCAATTTATATTTTCAATGAAAAGATTGTGCTGTGTTATCATTAATATATTCTAACAGCTGTTTCTAATTTTTTGAATTATATTAATTCTTTCTGTGTTCATTTTATACTTTTAAATACATGCCTAGTTTTATTAATTTTTATTTAGCATGCAGTTTTAGTACTTCAACATAAACTAAACAATATGTTGCCTTGGCAACTAAGTTTATTATTATTATATTTCAGTAAACACTTCAACACGTCACAGTGAACCACACACTTAAAGTTTTACTAAGTTAATTTCAATAATTAAACACACAATCACATGATCACGGTTCTCTGATGTCGGTTGATGGTCACATGACGTGCAAAACATAAAATGTTTCATATTTATAAATTATTTTTGTATGGAGCTTTATATAGATTTATTATACCATAAAATAAATTATTTGATTATTGTAAGAATCATTTTATTTCTTCTAATATTTATGTCTTAAATTCTTAGAAACGCTCGAACCCTGAAGCTTTTCTTCACATTATTACGGTTTCATATTTGACACAATGTGTGATTTAACACTGTAAATATGAGAGACTTTAACAGTCACTTCTGGAACAATCTAGAAACACACTTTAAAAACATTCACATTGTGTCAACTTCAACTTTTCTGGACGATCTGAGAACTTGTAAAACTTTTATCACTGAAATGATCTGCAAGTTTCAGGTATCAGAGTTTAGATTTTGTTTTTTGTTTATTTATATTTACAATAATACAATATTATCTGATCATTTAGCTTTTTAAACATCATTATAAATGAATATTTAAAGTAATTTTACCTCTGATCAGCTATTCTAAAACATCTAAATAATGTGTTCATTATATATCACAGTTGGTCTCTAGTTTGATCTGAGATTTTTGACATATATTATTATTTCTCTGTCACTTTATTTAGACAAATATTTGACTCTTTTTGAATCACACATAGCTTTGTGCAGTCTGTACATGATTATCAAACATCATCAGTGTATAATGATGAATCTACAGTTCCTCAAACTCACCGCTAGAGGTCATCACAGATCACACTATAATATTTACTCTGACACTCAGATCAGTTCTCTAAATAGAAATTATATAAAATATATAAACCATAAACAAGAGTATATGATGAGAATAATACAATTATACAAAGTTAAATTTATAGCATATGGTATTTGAATATCATATAAAAAGTACATTGTATTGTGCCTCATATTTCTTTCATCAAACAATGTGATTTATTTTTCCATATAACATCACAAATATATTTTTATAAGATATGTCACAATGTTTATGATATATCAGTTTCTTGATCTTCTGGATCTGATCATCTCATAAAGCGGAACAGCGACAGTAGCCACGCCCACCAGAGCAGAGACGACCAATCGGATCACAGCTTCAGTAGAACCACAGCAGTGAACATGGATTTCTGAGAGAGAAAAATCAATGATAAAATAAAAGTTTTTTTAAACAAGCTGACTTTGTCCAGAAAACAAAATTGCAGAAATACAGATTCTGTAAATGTGCCGAAAATGAAATTCATCACATTGATGGATATAAATTGTATTATAACAAGCACGTTGCGATCACAAATTTAGGGAAATTAGGAATATGCTAGGGTCACGCGTAATTTCGTTTGCACGTATTTTGGTTGCGAATGCGCATTAAATTTGTTTTGCACTAATGAGTTGTTCCACAAGGTGGCAACACTGGTAGAAAACGAACGTAGAGACATATGAACAACAAAATATCAGAGACGGCAACAACATCAGACGCCCGCATTGACAAGTGCTTGTGTGAGGAGTAATGAGAGACCCAACTTTAGTTTCAAAGAATACATAGACATTTTTATCGGTCATAACTTCTGGAGAAAAATAGTGCAAATGGTGCATGTGTCGACTCCCTGTGTTTGTACACGCTATCAAATGGAGAAACTATACTTTGAAAGGCTACGTATAGCCTCAAAGACCACGAATCAGTATATTAGGCCCTGTCCCAAATGGCACCCTAAACACTCGCGGTCTTCCTCCGATTCCACACTTTCATGACGTAATGCCGCTTTGACTGTCGGGTAGAAGTCATCTGTGGAGCTCTCTTCTGTGCGGCTCGACAAGAATGTGCATCGAGGGTGTATATGGGATCGCGAGCACCCTTCTGAAAACTAAACTGACAAATGGGACACTGTGGACTCGTGGACTTAATGGACATGCGCACCAGGTGACCATTGTACATCCACAAGAACACATGTAGTGTGCTATTTGTGACAGGGCTAGAGACTGTGGATTTAGTGTGTGTTAAGTGTACTGCGCTTTTGCTCAATTTTTGAAATCATTCTATACGCCTGCCGAGCCTGAGCTTCACGTCACGCCTGCCGTTCCTGAGCCGGGGTCTGTGGCTGTTCCTGAGCCGGGGTCTGTGACTGTTCCTGAGCCGGGGTCTGTGACTGTTCCTGAGCCGGGTTCTGTGACTGTTCCTGAGCCGGGGTCTGTGACTGTTCCTGAGCCGGTGTCTGTGACTGTTCCTGAGCCGGGGTCTGTGACTGTTCCTGAGCCGGGGTCTGTGACTGTTCCTGAGCCGGGGCCCGACGGATCGCCGGCTTCGCCCTGGCCGGCCGAGGGGTCGTCTCCGCCTTGGCTGCCCGATGGACTTTTCCGCCCTGGCCGCCTGAAGGGTCGTCTCCGCCCTGGCCGCCCGATGGACTGTCTGCTCCGCCCTGGCCGCCCGATGGACTGTCTGCTCCGCCCTGGCCGCCCGATGGACTGTCTGCTCCGCCCTGGCCGCCCGATGGACTGTCTGCTCCGTCTCTTCCCCATACCATCACCATCACATATGAACTACATTTCCCACGATCCTTGTCTGCACTCATCATTGGTTCATTACACACAGCTGTCTCCCGTCACCTTGTTAGTGTTTGTGTGTGTATATATACCCTGTGTGTTCTAGTGTTTGTCAAGGAGTCCTTATGGTTTGTCACTACACTTCTGTTGTCTGTTTCCTGGTTTGTTCTTGTTGTGTTTATTGTTTTGGACTGCTTATTTGGATTTTGACCCCTGCCTGGATACTATGATTTTGGATTACCCTTAATAAACATACTGCGACTGGATCTTCCCGTTTCCCGTGTGTGTCGTGACAATAAGTCTCTTATGCTCACAAAGGCTGCATTTATTTGGTTAAAAAAAGTATTATTGTTATGACAATTTAAAAATAATAGTTTTCTATTTTAATATATTGTAAAATGTAATTTATTTCTGTGATCAAAGCTGAATTTTCAGCATCATTACTCCAGTCTTCAGTGTCACATGATCCTTCATAAATCATTCTAATATGATGCTCAAGAAACATTCATTATTATTATTATCAATTTTGAAAACAGTTATTTACATTTTTATTTCAGGATTCTTGGATAAATAGAAAGTTTAAAATAACAGCATTTATTTAAAATAAACTAATAGACTTCTTTCAAAAATATTAAAAAATATTACCGAACCAATAAAAATAATAAATAATCAAACACATTAATGATGTGATTTAAATGTACAAGACTTGCTTTTAAACATGAAGACTCACATTAAACATAAACACTGAAGATCTTTTCACTGTTGCTGTGTCTGCTGCTGATGATCTGTAGTGTGTATTCTCCAGAGTGTGTGTCTGTGGTGTGTGTGATGGTCAGAGATCCAGTCTGATGATCCAGCTTCAGTCTGTCTCTGAATCTCTCAGTAACTTCATTACACTGAACATCTGTACAGATATTACTGAGATCTCCAGTGATGTGAGCGATGAGAATGACATTATAATACCATCTAATTATGTCTTGTTGGTTTGTTTGAACACCAGTGTTAAGAGTGACTGAATCTCCCTCCTTCACTGACACTTCTGTATCAACAGCAGTCACACCTGAAGAAGAAACAATTAACATTAGCCAAACAAATGCATAATAGTGCTATACATTTTTTTTTCTACACATCATAAAGATTATGAGTAAATGTCTGGATTCATAATGTAACAGAACATCATTGATTTACACTTTCACTCATCAGACAAAAATACATCTTATGTAGTCTTATGGAGGATCTTGAACAACTTATGTTCAACTTATGTTATTAACCATAATATTAATATGTAAGAAAATTGTGCCATTTCCCATAACAATTACAATGGAAAGTGTATTATTTATGTTTCAATCTTACACTTAAATCAAATGACATGTTTTCCTTTACACTTGTATTCATCCAAAGCGACTTACACTGCATTCAATGAACATTTGATCAGTTTATGCATAGGTATCGTTCCGTTCTTAAGAATCTCCCCGGCCACCGAACGGGGCGTCAGGAGGGGACACGTTGTTATGACTCGTTGTGGTTTTTATTTGTACCGATTAATTTTCCACAGACAGTTGTTTTGTCCACAAATAGCAGGTTATAAACCTGTAGAAAGAGAAAAGTTATGGTGTCAACAACAATATTGATAGCCCACATAAATATATACCATATATTCTGAATAATATAAAAATATAAATACAAACATATTATAAATACCAATATAGTCAGTATTTCATATAATAAATATTATAATACACTTAGTGTTTAAACTGAATGACTAAAATTACATGCATCTAAACACAGAAATGCAACACTCACACACACACCACATGTACATCAATGTCAATATTACACATTAAACCAATAGCCCAAAACCACAAAAAGTGTTCTCAGTGCATTGGCCCAAAGTGAAAACCCAGTGAGTGTAGTTTTAAGTAGCCATGCTGAGCATAGTAATCCGTTGCCAATGAAAAACCAATTAACTACATTACCCATCCAGCACCGCAAACAAGAAGTAACTCGTGTGAAAGTGAAACGCTCGAATTTCAAACACTTGCTGGAATATAGCCACGGCCCACGGATGCCATCGCCGACAACGTTAAACATTACAACGCAAACAAATCAGCGTGACCAAAGTAACAGTTATCAAGCATGCATACAAACCGCGCACATACACAGCGGCAGCGCAAACAGACAAACAACTCAACCCGAAGCTCAATGGATAGAAACAGCAAGCTTACCGGTGGCGCATCTCTCCTGACGAGACAACTTGTCAAACCTAGTACTCACTTGCTTCCGCTTATAACCCGTGCTCATTCATTACTGGATTTAACACACCGTTTGGGGCTTCAATCAGGTAAGTGAACCTCCCACCTATTATCCGCGATACATTTCTGCTGAACACCTGTGACGTAGTGAACGCGACACTTAGCAACTATTTAGCAACTATTACTCCCTCAACACTGCTTCTGCGTAGTCTATTTGTTCTTTAGAGAACAAATTATTATTATTGAGTCTC
The DNA here is from genome assembly GCA_033366665.1 of Phoxinus dragarum. NCBI lineage: Eukaryota > Metazoa > Chordata > Actinopteri > Cypriniformes > Leuciscidae > Phoxinus > Phoxinus dragarum. The sequence continues at coordinate 25,498 of JARPMJ010005949.1, forward strand.
AATAACGTTTCAAATTTCATCTAAATTTTAGTTGTCATGTTCTCAATTACCAAAGTTTTAATAGCCTATCTGACTACCATATTTTCTCTTCTGGGAGTTTACCAATCTGCAATTAGGATAATCTAAAACTTTTTTGCAACTCATTTAATCTTCTTCAGATCTCCTCTCTGTAATTTTCCATCACCCCTGTATGACCAGATCGAGCTGGAATAGATTGCCCCTTTCTCCCCTCCTAGGCTAAATTGTCCTTCACACCTGTGAAGTTCGGGGTCTTCATTTATGGCTAAATTACCCTCCGTGCCTTCCTGACTGAAAGGTTTCCCCAGTAGCTACCATGCGTTTTTGCTATGAGCGAGCCTTGAGAAAACAGATATACATTCAGGGCCGGCCCGAGGCATAAGCGAACCAAGCGGCTGCTTGGGGCCCCCAATCAAGTTTTTTTTTTTTTTTTTTTTACACATATTAGATAACTTAAACAAGTGACATAAATTAATGAATGAATAATTTCTGATTTTATGATCAATATACCAGCCTACAACTGCTGCTGTGTCTGCCAGCGTTTGAGTCATGCGCATAATCTATTCTAGACACCTCGCGTGCATAGACTATTCGTGGGTGGGGAGACTTCTGTGATGAAAATAGACTTCAATTTTATTAATATGGTTTTAATAATCTTAATAATGTAACCGAGCGTTCGTACAGGGTTCACCTAACACTAACAGAAATAAGAAAATAATCAACGATAGCAGTTTGAAATCTTTTCCACTTTATTATATTCCACACATCAGATCACTAACTCCAAAACCCCGCGACACTCCAGTACCAAGTGCGCATCTACGGCAAGCCCCGAGGGGAAAAATACATTCCATGCACACATAAACTAGTGCCAGTCCATCATTATTATTGTAACAGACTTTGTTGGATTCTGTCATGATGTGTACAATCCAACAAAGTCTGTTACAATAATAATCTATAAATAAATAAATAAAGATTTTGAGGACAGTTACACTGTCAATAATTGTCATTGTTGTTGCTGAAATTATGTTTCTGATTTCTCAGTTTTGTCATTATTTTAGCAAATAATTGAGAGAGTTAGTAAAAGAGTAAAGTAAAAGTTTAATGTTTTAAAAACAAAAGTGAAAAAATGTATGCACTTGTAACATTCTCTTTTTGATTATATCCATGTTTGTCTATTTTGGTTTTATTTTGTAGTTGAATATTGCACATTTATGGCACATTTGCAAATAATTTATTTATGTTTTGTGACAGTTTGCTTTCAGAAGTAAAAGTTAAAACTTTTTATTTAAGTATTTATTTTGTATTAACACATAACCTCACTGTATTCATTTATAATGTAGCATTATAGCATGACATTTGTGTCAATAATCGTCAAGCACAGGTGACTCCGCGGGGGGGAGGGGCCCCCCAAATAAAATTCTGCTTAGGGCCCCCAAAAGGCTCGAGCCGGCACTGTATACACTCCAGAAGATAAACATGCACACCACACAATGTCTGAAGAAGTTAAAGGAGAACTCCGGCGCAAAATGAACCTTTGGTCCAATTACACATTGTTACCTAGTCAACCGTTATCTGAGATTTGTTTTCATGATTATCGAATGTAAATAGTTTTATCTCTAAAAACAGTTTAGCTTATAACGCTAGTATAACGCTAGTATATAGGGCATAGAGAAATGACAAATAAAAATCGCTTGTTAATACCACTAACAAGGCTCAAATAGCCCCACACTAACACGGTAGCATAATGAGGGTCCCTACCTTCAAACCGAAGCATTGAGAACTTTGACAGTGTCCAGACAGTTTAATAAGAAGATATTTTATACATAGTCAACTTCGCGTATACAGGCAGAAGCCATCTTTGAAAAAACAGTCACTACCAGTCGATCTACGAACGCCGATCCAAGTGCGCTGGTGAGATGTGAACGAGCTATAAGTTGTGATAAGGTGAGTGCGAACAGTTGGCTATGTGTACATACGTGTACGTATCCTTCCGGAAACAACGGACCATATGAGATTCTACACAGTTCAGCGCACTTGGATCGGCGTTCGTAGATCGACTGGTAGTGACTGTTTTTCAAAGATGGCTTCTGCCTGTATACGCGAAGTTGACTATGTATAAAATATCTTCTTATTAAACTGTCTGGACACTGTCAAAGTTCTCAATGCTTCGGTTTGAAGGTAGGGACCCTCATTATGCTACTGTGTTAGTGTGGGGCTATTTTGAGCCTTGTTAGTGGTATTAACTAGTGATTTTTATTTGTCATTACTCCATGCCCCATATACTAGCGTTATACTAGCGTTATAGGCTAAACTGTTTTTAGAGATAAAACTATTTACATTCGATTTACAAACAAATCTCAGATAACGGTTTGACTAGGTAACAATATGTAATTAGACCAAAGGTTAATTTTGCGCCGGAGTTCTCCTTTAAGAAAATAAGTAAAATATAAATTTTCCCCAACACTCCCTTCTCTTTATCATTCTCTGATAAACAATTGGTTTCATTAACACTACATTAATACACGTCACTCTCACATCATTTAGATCTAACCTACTGCTGACCACACTAAAACACTCTGTCACTTTGCCTATTGTTTGATCACTATTAACTTCCGAATTCACCCGCACTTTCCTCACAGAGCCACTCGTCTAGCAGTTCTCTGTATTCTTTTACAATCTCAGTTGCAAATTCAATTACAATAGCCAAATCATAGTAACATTAATCTACTTTCTAACCCATAATAATACAGAATTTTCTTCAAATTTGTATTATTTTGGCACTTTCTTTGTTTGGAGCCAGTCTAGGTTTATTGTTTCTTTCCAATCAAAATCAAACTTTTACAAAAACACAATTTGCAAATCTCTTTAAGTGAGAGCTTCAGCTGCTTACAGCATTTGCTCTCTTCTGTCTCACTATTTGTATCAGAACCGTTCATACAGTATAAAGACATTTAGCATGCCATCAATTTCATTAACACTGGTTTGAAAGCTTATTCTTCTATCAAATGGTTAGTCTGCAGACTACTCAACTTAATATCATCATTATTCCTCAGTCCCACTTATCTCCTGTTTCACAGAAATCACAATATTATTCATATCTCAGTCCTCTAAACTGCACAGACAGCCTTATAGTGCTTGCACCTTCAACTCTTGTTATAAAAATATGGCAATCTATTCTTCAATACCATTGTTGTCATAACATTAATACAATAAAGCACATTCACATCATAATTAACACTGACATAAAGAATTTTCCCATTCTGCTTAATGAAACATTCCTTATCTTTATATCATGTTAATCCCTGTTAATCATACTCAATGCCTTAATTTTATCTATAACTCACTTTTCATACCATTTCAACTTAATTTGACTTAACAGGCGTTCATAAATAGTTCCATGAATTCTATCAATCCCTACATTCAATGTTCCTTCTGCATCTGTTCTCTTTTATCTGCAATCCAATAACTCACTGTTTTGTAATTTCCATCAGAAAAAAACATTGTATCTTCCTACGATCATTACCTACATTCCAGTTCCTTCTGTATTTGCTTTCGTTCTCGTCTTTCAGCCTCTTCCAACCAATACTTTATAGTTTGTTCACATTCTTTACACACCAAATGGAACCAAAATCGGACGGGTTTTAGCAAATATGCTCTGTATTCAGCTGTGACTCTTCCGTTAACCTACGAGCCAGTTTTTCAGAAAATTGACTTGACTTCCTCAGGTCAATTTCCCGCTTAAAAACTCTGCTCGCACCAAAGAGACAGTCTCAGCCAATATGGTTCACTCACAGTTAGCCTATATCAATTTTACACCCAACAATAAAATGAATAAAATTAAATCAAATAAAAACAAAACAATTTGCCGCCTCTTACCCGGAGATGCTTTTTCTGTTGTTATTTGCCACGGATTCTTTCTGATCCCGGTGAGGATTCTTCTCTGGCCCTGAAATCAGGAGTTGGCTCTCTCTCTCTCTCGTAACCTGTTGAGCTCTGTCTCTCGAACCGTTGAGGTATGCGACCAGTAACCTGGTACCGGGGCGATTCACTCCGTCAAATCCGTCTCAGGACCAGGAGAAGAATTTTCCTCACGGAATCCTCACTTCTGACACTATTTGTTATGGCAAAAACAACACTTAAACAAAAACAGCATCACGGGAAAAGAGACGTCAAGTTTCAAATTGTATTTAAAAGAAAAATATATATGTATTCTTGCAAGAATAGTTCCCATTCTAGCCACACAGGCTAGCTGCAGGGAGAAGTGAGACCCAGAGAGATGTTTTGCTGGTAGTTTTATAATGTCCTTATCAAAGCACCCATCCCAAACAAAAGGAACTAAGGACCCCCATGGTTTAACCCCTCCCTAGCCCGGGGATCTCCTCACCTCTGTCTCAGTGTCTCACACACAGCTGTATCAACGTTACAACAGGAAAACTCAAAATACAGAACACATCATGCATTTGTTAAATCATTGAGAAAACAAAATAAGAAATAAAAGATTAAAATGGCACTACAACGTCTCAGTGGCCGCCTCAAGGTTCGAGTCAATGAGAGTCTTCATCATAAAAGTGTCTCTCTGATCAGGGGACGAGTCTTCAGCTCCACTTGCCTGTACATAAAACACACACAGATTCACAGAAGGTAAAATTAAAAAAAGTTACGAAATATCTTAAAATGTACGATGTTTCTCTTCACATTTATTAAAATAATTCATCTTTACTAAACTTTGAGCACATTTAAAAGCTTGAAATATTATGTAAATAAATTATTCTAATTATATAATATAAAATGTAAATCACACAAACATTTAATCAGCTGTTCTGCAGTCAGACAGATTCAGTTCATGTAGTTTCTCACCTGTGTATTGCGCTCCGTCCGGTTAGCTTCTGGAGGAAAAACAACAAACTCATTATTATCAAAAACAATAAACGCATTACTTTGGTAAGAGTAAAAAAATAGAAAATTCTCACATCTTTTAAAGGTGTTTTTCAATCTCATATTTCCATCTTATTAAATCATTTGTATGTTACACTCACCGTTTCTTCTTGCTCGGAGCGCTTGCAACAGCAAATCATAACAACAGGCGGAAGAGTAACAGAAACAAGGGCAACAGCAAAAAAAAAATTTTCTCCTGGAGCTGGAGCTCGAGCTGGAGCTGGACCTGGAGCTGGACGTGGAGCTGGAGCTGGACCTGGACCTGGAGCTGGACCTGGAGCTGGAGCTGGACCTGGAGCTGGAGTTGGATCTGGAGTTGGATCTGGAGCTGGAGCTGGAGTTGGATCTGGAGTTGGATCTGGAGTTGGATCTGGAGCTGAAAAAGCTAAAGACAGACAGTCATTATTATTTACAAAGTGACTTATACATCAACTTCAACTGTATTTTTGTCCTTCTTTGGTCATCAGTTGTATGATGTTGATTTAAATGATGTTTTATTAACAAGGTTCGGGAGAAGCAAGTTCAGATAATTAACACAAGTGGAGAGCACTCAGCAATCAATGGTAAGAGGTATATATACTCAGCAGTCTCACCTCATCCCATTGACAGTTTTGCAGCATCCCTCCACCACCCCTTCTCCACGCTTCTAGTCCTAAACACTTACATACGGGGGAGTACTCTGGGTTCGGGCCGAACTCCGAGCTCGGAGCCCTCCCTCCGGACAGCACACCAAATACGCATTAGAGGGTTAGTTCACCCAAAAATGAAAATTATGTCATTAATGACTCACCCTCATGTCGTTCCAAGCCCGTAAGACCTCCGTTCATCTTCGGAACACAGTTTAAGATATTTTAGATTTAGTCCGAGAGCTTCTGTCCCTCGATTGAAAATGTATGTACGGTATACTGTCCATGTCCAGAAAGGTAATAATGACATCATCAAAGTAGTCCATATGACATCAGTGGGTTAGTTAGAATTTTTTGAAGCATCGAAAATACATTTTGGTCCAAAAATAACACAAAATAAGACTTTATTCAGCATTGTATTCTCTTCCGGGTCTGTTGTCAATCCGCGTTCACGACTCCGCAGTGACGCTGCTGACGTGTTATCTGGTGCGCCCGAGCTTCGTTTACAGTCTGAGGGAGACGCACGCTATATTCAAGCTATTCTACAGTATTTGTATTTTGGTATTGCTATATTTACATGTTTGCGAAGATTGTTTTGTTTACATCGTGCGTCTCCCTCAGACTGTAAACGAAGCTCGGACGCAATGGAGGGACAGAAGCTCTCGGACTAAATCTAAAATATCTTAAACTGTGTTCCGAAGATGAACGGAGGTCTTACGGGCTTAGAACGACATGAGGGCGAGTCATTAACAGTGTTGGGGAAAGTTACTTTGAAAAGTTATGCATTACAATATTGCGTTACTCCCTTAAAAAGTAACTAATTGCATTACTTAGTTACTTTTTTAGAAAAGTAATGCGTTACGTTACTTTTGCGTTACTTTTTTTCCCACCTGGACTGGGCTTGTTTTTTTTATAACACAAAAGTTCTATTTTTGGGCAAATGTAAAGACCCTTTCACACTAAAAGTGAAATAATAATCAATCCTCAGGCTGAAGGAAATGTGTACAGTAGAGGAAAGCAAAGAAGCAAACCTTTCTATCTATCTAAAGTAATGTTTGCTTATTAAACTGAATAATCGAAGGTCAGAAGCAAGTACATTGGTCAATAAAGTGAGATTAAATGCATAAAAATTTATGTTTTATTTAACATATTTATTTATTGGAGGTTTGCATAGTATTCTGATTCTGCATTTCACTGATTTTATTCATTTTGAGGAATATTCAACGCTATCTCACGACCAATTCGTACGAATTTGTACGAGTGATTAAAAGGTGGCTAATTCGTATGAATTTGTACGACCTCACTCGTACAAATTTGTACGATTTGTCTAAACCCACGTGGTGGGTAGGTTTAGGGGCGGGGGTCAGGGGTAGGTCATTCGTATGAATTCATACGATTTTGGCAACTCGTAAAATATGTACGATTTAGCAAAAAAATTACAAATTCGTACGAGTGAGGTCGTATGAATTGGTACGAATTAGCCACCTCGTAAAATTCGTAACGAATTGCCGTGAGATCGGGCTGGACTATAACATTTTTTACACACACGCCTCCGCACTTTGATTTGTCTCAACATGAGGACAGGAGAGCTGTCAGTCAATAAATGGGAAAACAAAGTAACTTGCGTTACTTATTTGAAAAAGTAACTCAGATATTTTGTTATAAATTTTAAAAGTAATGCGTTACTTTACTAGTTACTTGAAAAAGTAATCTGATTACGTAACTCAAGTTACTTGTAATGCATTTCCCCCAACACTGGTCATTAATGACATAATTTTCGTTTTTGGGTGAACTAGCCCTTTAAACTTTACCCCCTCAAATTATATGTAAGTGTGAACTCGTGAACTGGTAAATGGCGTCATCTTGTGTGTCTAATGCTGCGTTCACACCAAACGCGAATATGCGTCAAAATTCGCGCCTGCCGCGTCTGGTTATTCGCGTGACCACTTTGTGTTCATTCGCGCGTCAAGAGCGGAATTGACGCGCGTAAAAAAAAAAAGTTTGAAGCGAAATTTACGCGCGTCACGCGCGTCAAGAGGCGAAAGTCAGTTTCGAGACCCGCTGGCGGCCATCTTTTTACAAGATGTGACGAGCGATCATTTACCGAGAGAGTCACCGCACTGTATTTACTCTGGAGAGCAGAACAGCGGCGTAGGGATCATCGTCGCCGTATTTGGGTCCACCAGACCCTTCGGAGGCGAACCCAGTTTGGCGAATTTCACCATTTGCTCCAGGAGCTGCGGCTGGATGACGGCCGGTTTCAGCGGTACTTCCGCCTGTCCCGCGCCCAGTTTGATGACCTGCTGTCCCGCATCGGAGCGAGGATCACCCTCCAGGACACCAACTACAGGCGCTCTATCCCAGCTGCGGAGCGCCTGTCCATCTGTCTTCGGTTAGTAAATGTATATGCTATTTTAAATACAGTATTTGCTATGCTATCAATATTTTTTTTAAACTGTGGTACGGATACCACTGTTGGCGCTCTTTCTAGTGATAACGTAAGTTACTCCGTTAACTGCTATAACCTAACGTTAAGTTAGACATCAACCTAGAAATTAAAATATTATATTGGCAGACGTGATACTGTCGTGTCTCTGTAATACAGTGATCTTTCTAGTGATACTGAGTTAGCTATAACCTAGACATCAACCTAGAAATTAAAATTCTATTGGCAGACGTGATACTGTCGTGTCTCTGTATAAACACAGTGATCTTTCTAGTGATACTGAGTTAGCTATAACCTAGACATTAACCTAGAAAGTGTCATGATTCTCCGCCACAACATCAAGCAGGCTCCTGATTGGTTAACGCGGCGCGAATTTGACGCAGAAGTTCAGATTTTTCAACTCGGGCGGCAGACGCGAATTCGCGTCAAACGCGTGAATGCACAAAAAGCACAATTCGCGCTTAACGCGCGTATCGCGCCAAACGCGCCAAACGCTCAATTCGCGTCATTCGCAGCGAACTAGACGCGCGAATGAGGCGAATTCGCGTCTACCGCGCCGCGCCAAACGCCTCATTCGCGCCGCAAGAACTCCAGGCGCGCGTAAACGCGCCTTACCATTGACTTAACATTGAAATCACTCGCGCCTGACGCATATTCGCGCTTGGTGTGAACGCAGCATAACTGTGCGTTCACACCGGACGCGAATAGCGCGTCAAATTCGCGCCTGCCGCGTCTAGTTTGACGCTTGATCACTTTGTGTCCATTCGTGCGTCAAGAGCGAAATGAACGCGCGTAAAAACAAATTTGAGGCGAAATTTACGCGCGTCAGAGGCGAAAGTTTCAAAAGTTTCGAAAACCCGTTGACGGCTATCTTTTTACAAGATGTGTGATGTTGATCGATCATTTATCGAGAGAGTCACCGCTCTGTACTTGCTCTGGAGAGCAGAACAGCGGCGTAGGGGTCATCGTCGCCGTATTTGGATCCACCAGACCCTTCGGAGGCGGACCCAGTTTGGCGAGTTTCACCATTTGCTCCAGGAGCTGCGCCTGGATGACGGCCGCTTTCAGCGGTACTTCCGCCTGTCTCGCACACAGTTTGATGACATGCTGTCCCGCATCGGAGCGAGGTTTATACCCTCCAGGACACCAACTACAGGCGATCTATCCCAGCTGCGGAGCGCCTGTCCATCTGTCTTCGGTTAGTAAATGTATGATACTTTAAATACAGTAGGCTATATTCATTATGCTAACATATGCTATGCTATCAATGTTCTTAAAAAAACTGTGGTAGGCTACGGATAGGCTACCACTGTTGGTGCTCTTTCTAGTGATACTCAGTTAACTATAACCTAACGTTAGACATAACATAGAAATTGAAATATTATCTTGGCAGACGTAATACTGTCATGTTTTTCTGTATAAACACAGTGATCTTTCTAGTGATAACAGTTACTGAGTTACTGCATGGTTAACTGCTATAACCTAGACATTCACATATTCTCTTGGCAGACGTGATACTGTCATTGTGACATCCTAAAATAATTTGTGGTTCTGGGTGAAATCAATTATTTTCTTAAATTTGCTCATTTTAATAGACCATTATTTGGGTCTGAGAGATCGGGACTTTTATTTTAAAAAGTGGACTGAGGACTGGGAAGGAGGAGCTGTATTGCGCCGGCGCCCTCACAGCTGCTGGAGATTATGTGCGACACATACACGTTTGCTTCTGTCTCTTCAATTTTCCCTGTTTTCACAGGACTTTCTAATCTGTAAACAAGGTTTTCTGCACGGGGCCTGCAACATCATGTTGTTCTGTATAAACACAGTGATCTTTCTAGTGATACTGACTGAGTTAACTGCTATAAATAACCTAGAAATTAAGCTAGAAATTAAATATCTCTATCTGTAAGCAATAGTGCTTGATTATTGGCATTTTAATATACCATAAAGCATTTAATAGTATACTTGTTGAATATGAAACTACAAGTGTACTTGTAATAATATTTATAACAATGTTTTCTAGGTTTCTTGCCACTGGGGACTCATTCAGGACGATAGCGTCCAGCTACAGGGTTGGTGTCTCCACAGTGTGCCAGATCGTTGCCCAGGTAGTGACTGCCATCTGGGACTGCCTTGTGGAGGGCTACATGGCTGTGCCCACCACCGATGACTGGAGGTCCATCGCAGAGGGGTTTCAGGAGCGGTGGAACTTCCCTCTGTGCGTTGGAGCGGTGGATGGGAAGCATGTGGTGATAAAGGCACCCCCCAACTCAGGATCCCAGTTCCACAACTACAAGGGAACGTTCTCCATCGTTCTACTTGCAGTTTACACAACATGCACATGTATTAAGTTTAAACTCTGAGTCACTAACCTTTGCAAAATTACAGGTTTTCCATGTTTGTATACAAGTTTTTTTTTTTTAATAAATAAATGGAGCCAGCCTCCAAAAGTAATTAACCTTTTTTTGTTGTTATTGTTGTTGGTTGTCTACATTTGTTGTGGCAAAAATGTCTTTTTAAACATCATCACTGCATAAGAGACACTCTGAATCAAATGAGATTTTATAAAATGATTTATTCTTGCAAGAAGTTCCCCGTCAGCCGTCACCACACAGAAGTTACACTGTGAAGTGAGTGAGACCCAGAAGTTGCTCTTCCTAGTAGTTTTCCACAGACCAAGGACTCATTACTGCTAGCTTCAATTTATCACTAGTTGACCCTTAAGCCCCCACCCAAACTAGATGACCTCTGACCTCTGCCCAGCCGTTCTCAGTGTCTCGCTCCTTCACTTCAGGTGTATAAACATACATTCATTTCATAAACATAATCTTCTCTCACTACAAGTGAGAGACACACATGTGACATTCTTTGAATCATCTATATTTTACTAAAGAGCAATGAATATCATAAAATTGCCATCACACATTACAATGATGTTTCATGTAATCTATATTTAGATATGGAATAAATAGCATTAAATACAAAATGAATACGTCTCGTATATAAAAAAAACAAGTTATGTGATAAAATATTAGCTTTGTTGTGCATAGAACCACACCAGGCATTTAAACATATTGTAAAATAATTTATTAAGGAAAATTGTAAAAGAAATAGTAAGAACAGAAAAAAAATTTAGAGACAGGAATAAAAAGGGGCTGGGGAGATATGGTTCAAAATCTCTGATATGGTTCTGTCAAGAAAATATTAATACGACACATTGATAACAATACTCAGAGAGATTACATTTCTTCATCTGTAAACATAACATATAATATGCCTTGTAATGTGTCTTTATTGGAAACACACCTGTCACTGTCTCCCCTGATTGTTCTTTGGGGTGTCCCTGGTCCTGGAGGTGGTTGTCCTCTCCGATCCAGGCCTCGACCAGGCGCGAATTGACGCAGAAGTTCAGATTTTTCAACTCGGGCGGCAGGCGCGAATTCGCGTCAAACGCGTGAATGCACAAAAAGCACTACATAAATCATTCGCGCGTAACGCGCCAGACGCTCAATTTGCGCCATTCGCGCGAACTTGACGCGCTATTAAGTCCAGTGTGAACACAGCATTAACGCGCCAGACGCTCAATTCGCGCCATTCGCGCGACCTTGACGCGCGAATGAGGCGTATTCGCGTCTACCGCGCCGCACTCTACGCCTCATTCTCGCCGCAGGAATTTTTTACGCGCGTAACGCGTCTTTGCATTGACCTTAACATTGAAATCGCTCGCGCCTGACGCGCTATTCGCGTCCGGTGTGAACGCACCATAAGAAGAACTAGCAGCTGAAACAGCATCAAGCACTGGAAACTGGAAACACCAGCACAGAAACACTTCAGAAATGTGAGCAGAACTTGTTTGTTGTGACAATTGTGTGTCATTTGATGTGCATGTAAAGAAGACTTTTGTCAAACAGACCTCAATGAAAACATTTACTGGGTTGAAACATTCTATGAACATATTTTATGTTAACTTCAAATCCACTGCACTTTGGATTCTTAGTGGAAAAAAAAAAAACTGAGTATGTATTTAAACTGATGATAAAAGAAGGTGATCAGAGATGATATTGACCAGAACAAAAATCTACCAGTTTAATCTACCACCATTATTAGTTTTTAAATCATAATGCAATGAATTTGAAGTTAAAGCTATAAATTAGTTTAAGAGTAAATGTGTTTTTGAAGAAATTATCTAGCCAGTCAATAGGTTTGGTAAGATTTGTATTTATTTATAATTTTTTTATAAGTCTCTTATGCTCACAAAGGCTGCATTTATTTGGTTAAAAAAGTATTATTGTTATGACAATTTAATATAATAGTTTTCTATTTTAATATATTGTAAAATGTAATTTATTTCTGTGATCAAAGCATCATTACTCCAGTCTTCAGTGTCACATGATCCTTCAGAAATCATTCTGATATGATGCTCAAGAAACATTCATTATTATTATTATCAATTTTGAAAACAATTATTTACATTTTTATTTCAGGATTCTTGGATAAATAGAAAGTTCAAAAGAACAGCATTTATTTGAAATAAACTAATAGACTTCTTTCAAAAATATAAAAAATATTACCGACCCAATAAAAATTATAATAAAAAATAATCAAACACATTAATGACGCGATTTAAATGTACAAGACTTGCTTTTAAATATGAAGACTCACCATGAACAGAAATGCTGAAGATCTTTTCACTGTAGCTGCCTCTGCTGCTGATGATCTCTAGTGTGTATTCTCCAGAGTGTGTGTCTGTGGTGTGTGTGAAGGTCAGAGATCCAGTCTGACGATCCAGCTTCAGTCTGTCTCTGAATCTCCCATTACCTTCATTACACTGAACATCTGTACAGATATTACTGAGATCTCCACTGATTAGAGCGATGAGAATGCCATTATAATACCATCTAATTCTGTATTGTTGGTTTGTTTGAACACCAGTGTTAAGAGTGACTGACTCTCCCTCCTTCACTGACACTATATCAGCAGTCACACCTGAAGAAGAAACAATTAACATTAGCCAAACAAATGCGTAATAGTGCTGTAAAAATGTTTTTCTACACATCATAAAGATTTTGAGTAGAGAGATATGTCTGGATTCACAATGAACATTCACTTCCACTTCCACACATATACAAGTGCTTATACATCTTGTAGAAATAAATATACTTATTACATTAGATCATCAAAAAAGAAATATTTTCTGTGAGAAATTTAAGAGGTGTTCAAATGATACTAAAACCACATGGAAAGTTATAAATCAGTTTGCTGCATAGAGATAAGTCTCATTCTGAATTACCTTCAGTTTTTATGAAGGGGATAATTATTTTAATAACTCATTTGATATAGCTCAAAAATTTAATAACTTTTTTGTTAACATCGGACATGAATTAGCCAATAAAGTTCATGCTGGTAATGGTAATCCACTAGATTATATTATAAGGAATTATCCTTATATTTCTTTTTTTCAGCCTCCTGATGTTCAGGAAATAAGTGATATTATGGATGAAATGAAAACATCTTCAACCGGCCATGATAACATTTCTTTATTCCTTGTCAAACAGATCAAGCAGTTTATTTTGCAGCCACTGGTTTTCATTTTTTCACTTTCTCTGAAAACAGGAGTTGTACCAGAGGATTTAAAGGTTGCCAAAGTTGCTTCAATAATTATAGACCCATATCCATATTGCCTTGTTTTTCAAAAATATTGGAAAAAGTTATATATAAAAGGATCTTATTCCATCTTGATTCTAATTTAATTCTTTATAAACATCAGTATGGCTTCAGGAAAAGTCATTCCACATCTATGGCCTTGCTTTATTTGATTGACAAAGTTTCCTCTGCATTAGAAAATAATGAATTTATCTGTAGTATATTTGTCGACTTCTCAAAAGCTTTTGATACAGTCAACCATCATATTCTTTTGAAAAAATTGCAAAAATATGGTTTTCATGATGTTACACTTGAATGGTTAAAAAATTATATTTCAAACAGACAACAGTTTGTTTGTGTTAATGGATGCTATTCCAACAAAGCCAGACTACTTTGTGGGGTCCCACAGGGGTCCATTCTTGGACCATTATTATTTCTTATTTATATTAATGATTTATCAAATGTGTCAAATATTCTTTTCCCAATAATGTTTGCAGATGACACAACTTTAGTTTATTCTCATTCAAATTTTATTTTCTGATTAAAAATGTAAATACTGGTTTAACTGCATATGCTACATGGTTCAAATTAAATAAGTTATCGCTGAATACAAAAAAATCTAATTATATCATTTTTAGTGGGAAAAAATCATATTCCAAGAACCTCTCAAAAGTCAAAATGGAGACTGGAGATATCTCAAGTTTCAACAAGAAGATTCCTCGGAATTTTTGTTGATGAGAACTTGAATTGGAAAACACAAATTGACTGGGTTAGCAAGAAAATAAATAAATCTATTGGTATATCCCCCTCCTTGAACTGCCACCTTAACGTGGTGGAGGGGTTTGAGTACCCGAATGACCCTAGGAGCTATGTTGTCCGGGGCTATATGCCCCTGGTAGGGTCTCCCAAGGCAAACAGGTCCTAGGTGACGGGTCAGACTAAGAGCGGTTCACACACCCCCTTATGATGATCAACAAATCGATTACCGTGACGTCGCCCGGTATGGCGCAGCCGGGGCCCCACCCTGGAGCCAGGCCCGGGGTTGGGGCTCGTATGCGAGCGCCTGGTGGCCGGGCCTCCCCCCACGGGGTCCGGCCGGGCTCAGCCCGAAGGAGCGACGTGGGGCCGCCTTCCCCGTGGGCTCACCACCTGCAGGAGGGGCCATAAGGGGCCGGTGCGGAGAGGATCGGGCGGCAGTCGAAGGCGGGGGCCTCGACAACCCGATCCCTGGACACGGAAACTAGCTCTAGGGACGTGGAACATCACCTCGCTGGCGGGGAAGGAGCCTGAGATTGTGCGTGAGGTTGAGAGGTTCCAACTAGAGATAGTTGGTATCACCTCTACGCACGGCTTAGGCTCTGGAACCACACCACTTTGAGAGAAGATGGACTCTTCACCACTCTGGAGTTGCCCATGGTGAGAGGCGGCGGGCTGGTGTGGGTTTGCTCATAGCCCCCCAGCTCAGCCGCCATGTGTTGGAGTTTACCCCGGTGAACGAGAGGGTCGTTTCCCTGCGCCTACGGGTTGGGGATAGGTCTCTCACTGTCGTGTGTGCCTACGGGCCAAACGGCAGTGCAGAGTACCCGGCCTTCTTGGAGTCTCTGGAGGGGTGCTAGAAAGTGCTCCGACTGGAGACTCCGTCGTCCTACTGGGGGACTTCAATGCTCACGTGGGCAAAGACAGTGTAACCTGGAGGGGCGTGATTGGGAGGAACGGCCCCCCTGATCTGAACCCGAGCGGTGTTCAGTTATTGGACTTCTGTGCTAGTTACAGTTTGTCCATAACGAACACCATGTTCAAGCATAAGGGTGTCCATCAGTACACGTGGCACCAGGACACCCTAGGCCGTAGGTCGATGATCGACTTTGTGGTCGTTTCATCTGACCTGCGGCCGTATGTCTTGGACACTCGGGTAAAGAGAGGGGCGGAGCTGTCAACTGATCACCACCTGGTGGTGAGTTGGATCCGATGGCGGAAGAGGAAGCTGGACAGACTCGGCAGACCCAAGCGTACTGTAAGGGTCTGCTGGGAACGTTTGGCCGAGTCTCCTGTCAGAGAGATCTTCAACTCCCACCTCCGGCGGAGCTTCGACCGGATCCCGAGGGAGGCTGGAGATATTGAGTCCGAGTGGACCATGTTCTCCACCTCCATTGTCGAAGCGGCCACTCGGAGCTGTGGCCGTAAGGTCTCCGGTGCCTGTCGAGGTGGCAATCCCCGAACCCGGTGGTGGACACCGGAAGTAAGGGATGCCGTCAAGCTGAAGAAGGAGTCCTATCGGGCCTGGTTGGCTTGTGGGACTCCTGAGGCAGCTGACGGGTACCGGCAGGCCAAGCGAACTGCAGCCCGGGTGGTTGTGGAGGCAAAAACTCGGGCCTGGGAGGAGTTCGGAGAGGCCATGGAAAATGACTATCGGCTGGCCTCGAAGAGATTCTGGCAAACTGTCCGGCGACTCAGGAGAGGGAAGCAGTGCCCCACCAACGCTGTTTACAGTGGAGGTGGGCAGCTGTTGACCTCAACTGGGGATGTCGTCGGACGGTGGAAGGAATACTTCGAGGATCTCCTCAATCCCGCCGTCACGTCTTCCATTGAGGAAGCAGAGGCTGAGGGCTCGGAGATTGACTCGTCCATCTCCCAAGCTGAAGTCACCGAGGTAGTCAAGAAACTCCTCGGTGGCAAGGCACCGGGGGTGGATGAGATCCGCCCTGAGTACCTCAAGTCTCTGGATGTTGCGGGGCTGTCTTGGCTGACACGTCTCTGCAGCATCGCGTGGCGGTCGGGGACAGTACCTCTGGGATGGCAAACTGGGGTGGTGGTCCCTCTTTTTAAGAAGGGGGACCGGAGAGTGTGTTCCAACTACAGGGGGATCACACTTCTCAGCCTCCCCGGGAAAGTCTATGCTAGGGTACTGGAGAGGAGATTACGGCCGATAGTAGAACCTCGGATTCAGGAGGAACAGTGCGGTTTTTGTCCCGGCCGTGGAACACTGGACCAGCTCTATACCCTCTACAGGGTGCTGGAGGGTTCATGGGAGTTTGCCCAACCAATCCACATGTGCTTTGTGGATTTGGAGAAGGCATTCGACTGTGTCCCTCGAGGCGGCCTGTGGAGGGTGCTCCGGGAGTATGGGGTCCGGGGTCCTTTGCTAAGGGCTGTCCGGTCCCTATACGACCGGAGCAGGAGCTTGGTTCGCATTGCCGGCAGTAAGTCAGACTTGTTCCCGGTGCATGTTGGACTTCGGCAGGGCTGCCCTTTGTCGCCGGTTCTGTTCATAATATTTATGGACAGAATTTCTAGGCGCAGCCAGGGGCCGGAGGGTGTCAGGTTCGGGGACCACACGATTTCGTCTCTGCTCTTTGCGGATGATGTTGTCGTGTTGGCCCCTACAGACCAGGACCTTCAGCATGCACTGGGACGGTTTGCAGCCGAGTGTGAAGCGGCTGGGATGAGAATCAGCACCTCCAAATCCGAGGCCATGGTCCTCAGTCGGAAAAGGGTGGCTTGCTCACTTCAGGTTGGTGGAGAGTTCCTGCCTCAAGTGGAGGAGTTCAAGTATCTTGGGGTTTTGTTCACGAGTGAGGGAAGGATGGAACGGGAGATTGACAGACGGATCGGTGCAGCTGCTGCAGTAATGCGGTCGTTGTACCGGTCTGTCGTGGTGAAGAAAGAGCTGAGCCGCAAGGCGAAGCTCTCGATTTACCGGTCAATCTACTTTCCTACTCTCACCTATGGTCATGAGCTTTGGGTCATGACTGAAAGAACAAGATCCCGGATACAGGCGGCCGAAATGAGCTTTCTCCGCAGAGTGGCTGGGCGATCCCTTAGAGATAGGGTGAGGAGCTCGGTCACTCGGGAGGAGCTCAGAGTAGAGTCGCTGCTCCTCCACATCGAGAGGGGTCAGCTGAGGTGGCTCGGGCATCTGTTCCGGATGCCTCCTGAACGCCTTCCTGGGAAGGTGTTCCGGGCGCGTCCCACCGGGAGGAGACCCCGGGGAAGACCTAGGACACGCTGGAGAGACTATGTCTCCCGGCTGGCCTGGGAACGCCTCGGTGTCCCCCCGGAAGAGCTGGAGGAAGTGTCTAGGGAGAGGGAAGTCTGGGTGTCTCTGCTTAGACTGCTGCCCCCGCGACCCGGCCCCGGATAAGCGGAAGAAGATGGATGGATGGATGGATGGTATAATTAGGAGGATTAGCAATCTTATTACTACAAATTGTCTTACACTCTATTACAGTTTAATTTATCCATATCTTTCATATTGTAATATAGTTTGGGCAAGCACTTTTCCTTCTACACTTCATAGAATTTTGGTTCTTCAGAAACGTTTTGTTAGGATTGCAACCCGATCTGAGTCACATTCTTCATCTGTGCCTCTATTTCAGAATCTACAGATACTTACTGTGTATGATATTAATATCACTCAAATATGTGTTTTTATTTATAAGGTATATTTTAATTATGAAAATATCCCAGAGCACTTCAAGACTTATTTTAAATTTAACTCACAGGTTCACTCTTATTCAACTCGTCAATCATTAGATCTTCATTTTCCAAAGTTTCTTACGTGCAGAGGTCAATTTACTATCAGATTGGGGTACCAAATTATGGAACAGTTTTTCCCACTTACCAATTAACTCCTCCTCATTAAAATGTTATAAAAGAGATTTAAAAGCCCATTTAATTGCTGTTCTAAATTTTTAATATAGATATTATTATTATTATTTTTTTTTTATGTTATGATCATATTTTTTGTTTATTATTTTCATTACTGTATTCGTCATTAAAATTTGTTGATGGTATGTGTATTTATACATGTATGTGCATGTGTGTTTGTTATGGATATATGCATTTCATTAGTTTGTTGATACTTTTATGTAGTATAATGTTTTTGTTTTTGTTTTGATTTTATTGTAATTATGTTTATAGGTGGAGGCGTTAAATACGCCCAGCTGGGGTTTTTTGCCTCTTCCTGCACATCATTAAATTGATAATATTTGTTTTATTTTTGATTATATATTTTATGTTTTTGTTATTATTATTTTTGTCATTTTGTATTTTAAGGTGCAAAAATATGAATAAAAATCTAAATAAAAAAAAAGCTATAAATTAGTTTAAGAGTAAATGTGTTTTTGAAGAAATTATCTACACTACCAGTCAATAGTTTCGTCTCTTATGACGAAAGTCTCTTATGCTCACAAAGGCTGCATTTATTTGGTTAAAAAAGTATTATTGTTATGACAATTTAAAATAATAGTTTTCTATTTTAATATATTGTAAAATGTAATTTATTCCTGTGATCAAAGCATCATTACTCCAGTCTTCAGTGTCACACGATCCTTCAGAAATTATTCTGATATGATGCTCAAGAAACATTCATTATTATTATCAATTTTGAATACAGTTATTTACAGGATTCTTGGATAAATAGAAAGTTCAAAAGAACAGCATTTATTTTAAATAAACTAATAGACTTCTTTCAAAAATATAAAAAATATTACCGACCCAATAACAAATATAGCTGCAGGCAGCAACACGGGGCCATGCCCTGCAGGCCAGAGCAAGCAGACCAAGCATGGCGCCACTCGGAGGATGCTGGTTTAGGAAGCTGCAGAGAGGTTTCAGTGTAAGAATGAGCACACGAAAGCAAGTTAACAAGGTTAGCATGCTAAGCTAGCTTAATGCTAATGTAGCTAATTACTTATGATGTGGTACATGGTACAAATTATATATCCACGGATTCGTCATGATGCAAGGAGTCGATAGACACCAATTTAATCATTTTCACTTCAATTGTTTACAAGTTACAGCCTCTGAACCAATTTAGGGTCATCCTAGTTAACTTTGTGACATCATAACTTTTGAACAGAGATGAATATGAAAAATCGGGGACAGTACTTCTGTGCGGCTTTGTCCAAAGATCATGTGAGCAAATTTAGGACAATTTTGAACCAATTTTGAAAGAGAAGTAGCTAAATAACTGTTTTACATTGGTTCCAATATGGCGGCCAGTGACATTGTTGGAAAATGACAAATGAGACATCGTTGGAATCGGCATAAGCCAAGGAATATAATGGCATAAAGAAATGTTTGCAAAAGTTATAAGCGTTTTTGCAAAAAAACATTATATCTCTGGAACACTAGGTGGCGCTGTGATAAAACTTATCAGGTACCTCCAGGTAATGCTAATGATGATCCATACCAAATTTTGTGAAGATATGTCAAATAGTTTAAAAGTTATAGCAAATTATGACAAAATTCAAAATGGCGGACACGTGGTACATCCCATCATGGCAAAATTGATATCCACGGATTCAGCATGATGCAAGGAATCCATGGATACATTAATTATGATTTTCTGACAAACTGTTCAAAAGTTATTGGCCCAAAGAGCAATTTGTCATATCTCATGACCCGTAGGTGGCGCTATTCCCATCTTTGGCATGGGACCTCAGAACATGCTTCCGATGAAGTGCACCAATTTTCGTTTCGATTGATCAAACTTTGGCCGAGATACAGCCTCTTAGCCAATTTTGGGTGGACCTCGTAAAGTTGTGACATCATAACTTTTTTTTTTCCCAGTATAGCAAAAAAATCGGGAACAGTACTTCTATGCGGTTCAGTCCGAAGATCATTCGAGCACATGTTTGGAGAAAATTGGTCAAAATTTGAAGGAGGAGTAGCAAAAAAACTGAATACTGTACATTTCATAATGGCTACTACTGTAATGGGCGGGTTCTTAATGTAAGATATTGGTTGTGATCAGCATGATGAGTGGAATCAGTTGTACTAAGGTTCATGTCTCTAGATCAAAGGGTTCAAAAGTTATAACCATTTCAATGTTAAAATTTTGAACTGGTGGTGGCGCTATAGAGTTGGTCCTAGAGGGTCAAAAATTGGTCCAATTACTATTCATTAGCATCACTACAAGTGTGCCAAATTTCATCATTTTCCTACATGTGGTTCATAGGGCTGCCATAGACTACCATTTGCGGAAGAATAATAATAATAATAAATATAGCTGCAGGCAGCAACACGGGGCCATGCCCTGCAGGCCAGAGCAAGCAGACCAAGCATGGCGCACATATAGCACAGCCAGCACATCATGTACAGCAGCACAGCAAGTACTGCAAGCACAGCAGCACAGTAACAATTTAATCACCTAGAGCAGTGCGGAGCCATAAGAGCAAAACATCTTAAATGTTATGAACATGTTAATGTACATAGAGCACAGCAAGTACTGTAAGCACAGCAATCATTTATGCACCAAGAGCAGTGCAGAGCCATAAGAGCAAAACATCTTAAAAGTTATGAACATGTTAATGTACATAGAGCACAGCAAGTACTGTAAGCACAGCAGTGCAGCAAGCATTTAAGCACAAAGAGCAGTGCAGAGCCAAAAGAGCAAAAGATTAGAAACAACACAGGAATAGACATCACATAATATACAATTTGACAGTCACCCAAGAGGGATTTGTACCCACGACCAGAATGGTTCGGGATTCATAGCACATGGTTTAGCAGCTTGCGCCACTCAGAGGATGCTGGTTTAGGAAGCTGCAGAGAGGTTTCAGTGTAAGAATGAGCACACGAAAACAGGTTAACAAGATTAGCATGCTAAGCTAGCTTAATGCTAATGTAGCTAATTACTTATGATGTGGTACATGGTACAAATTATATATCCACGGATTCGTCATGATGCAAGGAGTCGATAGACACCAATTTAATAATTTTCACTTCAATTGTTTACAAGTTACAGCCTCTCAACCAATTTAGGGTCATCCTTGTTAACTTTGTGACATCATAACTTTTGAACAGAGATGAATATGAAAAATCGGGGACAGTACTTCTGTGCGGCTTTGTCCAAAGACCATGTGAGCAAATTTTGGACAATTTTGAACCAATTTTGAAAGAGAAGTAGCAAAAAAACTGTTTTACATTGGTTCCAATATGGCGGCCAGTCACATTGTTGGAAAATGACAAATGAGACATCGTTGGAATCGGCATAAGCCAAGGAATATAATAACATAAAGAAATCAAATTTCAAGCAATGTTTGCAAAAGTTATAAGCGTTTTTGCAAAAAAAAACATTATATATCTGGAACACTAGGTGGCGCTGTGATAAAACTTATCAGGTACCTTCAGGTCATGCTAATGATGATCCATACCAAATTGGGTGAAAAAATTTCAAACAGTTTAAAAGATATAGAAAATTACGTCAAAATTCAAAATGGCGGACACATGGTACCGCCCACCATGGCAAAATCTATATCGACAGATTCGGCATGATCCAAGGAATCGATTGACATCAAGTTTATAATTTTCTGACAATCCGTTCACGAGTTATTGGCCAAAATAGCCATTTTACGTATCTCATGACCAGTAGGTGGCACTGTTTCCAACTTTGGCATGGACCCTCAGATCAAGCTTTCGATGAAGCATACCAATTTTCATTTCAATGCATTAAAGTTTGGCCGAGATACAGCCTCTGAACCAATTTTGGGTCAACCTCATTAACTTTGTGACGTCATAACTTTTGAACAATGACGTATAAAAAAAATCGGGCACAGTACTTTTATGCAACTCAGTCCAAAGATCATTTGAGCAAAATGTGGACCAATTTGGATCAATTTTGAATGAGTAGTAGTGATCAGACTGATTACTGTACTTTTCAAAATGGCTGCTACTGTAATGGGCGTGGTCTTAATGTATTATATTGGTTCAGATCAGTATGATGAGAGCAATCAGGTGTACTATGTCTCATTTTTGTGGATCAAATGGTTCAAAAGTTACAGCCATTTCAATGTTGAATTTTTGAACTGGTGGTGGCGCTATAGAGTGTGTCCAACAGACTCCAAATTTGGTCCAATTACTATTCATGGTCATATCTATAACTGTGCCAAATTTCATAATTTTCCTATGTACGGTTCATAGGGCTGCCATAGACTTACAAAGGAGGAAGAATAATAATAATAAGAAGAAAAGCTGCAAGCAGCCTTTCCGGGGCCAAGCCCTTTTGGATGTTTGGCTGGTTTGAATAGGCTACATGATTTTTTATTTATTTTTTAACAGGAATCTTTTGAACATTCCACAATTCACATGGTTTAATGCTTTGCTACACATCTGATTTGATTAAACAATCTTCAAAGTTATAGCCTTTTGCTTTACTCAGTATTTGCTTTATACTCATACACTGTGGTTTGCTTAATTTTACAGAGAGTTATGAAAATGTACTCAAAATGTAGATTTTTTATACAAATTTGCTGCATGTTATTTTTATGGAGATCCTTTCTCAGATACACATCATGTGCAGAACTGAAACAACTTTTCCACCACTTAAGGCCACAGTATCTCTTGCATGTGTCACACGGGATTCGAACCCACGACCAGAATGGTTCGGGATTCGAGACACGTGGTTTATCAAATTGCGCCACTCAGAGGACGTAACTTTCAAAGCTGCAGAGGATAGGCTTCAGTGTAAGAATAAGCACACAAAATCATGTTAACGAGATTAGCATGCTAAGCTAGCTTAATGCTAATGAAGCTAATGGTTATCCTGATAGCTGAAGAGCCACATTAGAAAGAATGGCATCTGGTTAGCATGCTAACCAATTATTATGCTAAGCTAACTAGCATAAGGCAACAAACACAGGCTAGGTCAACTTCGAAGATGAATATCTCGGGAACGGTAGCAAATATAAAAAATCTATTCAGTCATTTCTGTGCGTCTCAGTCCAAAGAACATCTGATCAAATTTTGGACAAAATTTAGCAAGATTTGAAGGAGAAGTAGTGAAAAAACTGTTTTTCATTTGTTCCAAAATGGCGGATAGTCACATTATTGGAAAATGACAAATGAGATATTGTCGGAATTGGCATAAGCCGAGGAACATAATGACATAAATCAATACAAATTTGAACAATGTTTTCAAAAGTTATAAGTGTTTTTGAAAATACCTTATATCTCTGGAACACTAGGTGGCGCTGTGTTCATTGTTCTCATGTACCTTCAGGACATTGTGTCGATGATCCATACTAAATTTTGTGAAGATATGTCAAATAGTTTAAAAATGATTGCAAATTATGTCAAAATTCAAAATGGCGGACACGTGGTACCTCCCATCCTGACAAAATTGGCATCCTCGGATTCGGCATGACCCAAGGAATCCATAGATACCACATTCATGATTTTCTGACAAACTGTACAAAAGTTATTGGCCAAAATATCAATTTTTCATATCTCATGACCTGTAGGTGGCGCTGTTCTCGAATTTGGCATGGACCCTGAGATCATGGTTCCGATGAAGCGTACCAATTTTCCTTTCGATTGATCAAACTTTGGCCGAGATAGAGCTTCTGAACCAATATTGGGTCGAGTTTGTTAAGTTTGCAACAGCATAACTTTTGATCAAAGATGAATTAAAAAAATCTGTTCAGTCATTTCTGTGCGGTTTCAGTCCAAATATCATGTGAGCCAATTTTCGTAAGAATTGAACAAAGTTTGAATGAGTAGTAGCAAAAAAACTTAATACTGTACTTTTCAAAATGGCTACTACTGTAATGGGCGGAGTCTTAATGTACGATATTGATTGCAATCACCATAATGAGTGGATTCAGGTGTACTAAGATTAATTTTCCTAGATCAAAGGGTTCAAAAGTTATAACTATTTAAATGTTCAATTTTTGAACTGGTGGTGGCGCTATAGAGTTTGACTTAGAGTCTCAAAAATTGGTCCAATTACTATTCATGGTCATATCTATAACTGTGCCAAATTTCATCATTTTCCTATGTACGGTTCATAGGGCTGCCATAGACTTACAGAGGAGGAAGAATAATAATAATAATAAGAAAAATATAGCTGCAAGCAGCAACACGGGGCCAAGCCCAGAAAGGGCTGTAGCGCAATGCAGAGCCAGAAGAGATAAAAGAGCAGAAATAGAATATACATGAAGAACAGATATCTTCAGAAGTACAGATAGGATGAAATGAAAAATGAACAGAAGTTCTGATGAGAACAAACACAGAATGAAGAGGAAAAAACACTTATTTCCTTATTAGGAATCTTTTGAACATTCCACAATTCACATGGTTTAATGCTTTGCTACACATCGGATTTGATTAAACAATCTTCAAAGTTATGAAAATGTACTCAAAAATGAAGATTTTTTTATATTTATGGAGTTCCTTTCTCAGATACACATCATGTGCAGAACTGAAACAACTTTTCCACCACTTAAGGACACAGTACCTCTTGCGGTCTGGCCATGTGTCACACGGGATTCGAACCCACGACCAGAATGGTTCGGGATTCGAGACACGTGGTTTATCAAATTGCGCCACTCAGAGGACGTAAATTTGAAAGCTGCAGAGGATAGCCTTCAGTGTAAGAATAAGCACACAAAATCATGTTAACGAGATTAGCATGCTAAGCTAGCTTAATGCTAATGAAGCTTATGGTTATCCTGATAGCTGAAGAGCCACATTAGAAAGAATGGCATCTGGTTAGCATGCTAACCAATTATTATGCTAAGCTAACTAGCATAAGGCAACAAATACAGGCTAGGTCAACTTCAAAGATGAATATCTCGGGAACGATAGCGAATATCAAAAATCTATTCAGTCATTTATGTGCGACTCAGTCCAAAGAACATGTGATCTAATTTTGGACAAAATTGAGCAAGATTTGAAGGAGGAGTAGCGAAAAAACTGTTTTTCATTTGTTCCAATATGGCGGATTGTCACATTATTGGAAAATGACAAATGAGATATCAACGGAATCAACATAAGCCAAGGAACATAATGACATAAAGAATTCAAAATTTGAACAATGTTTTCAAAAGTTATAAGCGTTTTTGCAAAATACCTTATATCTCTTGAACACTTGGTGGCGCTGTGTTCATTGTTCTCATGTACCTTCAGGACATTGTGTCGATGATCCATACTAAATTTTGTGAAGATATGTCAAATAGTTTAAAAATGATTGCAAATTATGTCAAAATTCAAAATGGCGGACACGTGGTACCTCCCATCCTGACAAAATTGGCATCCTCGGATTCGGCATGACCCAAGGAATCCATAGATACCACATTTATGATTTTCTGACAAACTGTACAAAAGTTATTGGCCAAAATATCAATTTTTCATATCTCATGACCTGTAGGTGGCGCTGTTCTCGAATTTGGCATGGACCCTGAGATCATGGTTCCGATGAAGCGTACCAATTTTTCTTTCGATTGATCAAACTTTGGCCGAGATACAGCCTCTGAACCAATATTGGGTCGACCTTGTTAAGTTTGCAACACCATAACTTTTGATCAAAGATGAATTAAAAAAATCTGTTCAGTCATTTCTGTGCGGTTCAGTCCAACGATCATGTGAGCCAATTTTCGTAAGAATTGAACAAAGTTTGAATGAGTAGTAGCAAAAAAACTTAATACTGTACTTTTCAAAATGGCTACTACTGTAATGGGCGGAGTCTTAATGTATGATATTGATTGCAATCACCATAATGAGTGGATTCAGGTGTACTAAGATACATTTTTCTAGATCAAAGGGTTCAAAAGTTAAAACTATTTAAATGTTCAATTTTTGAACTGGTGGTGGCGCTATAGAGTTTGACTTAGAGTCTCAAAAATTGGTCCAATTACTATTCATTAGCATCACTAGAAGTGTACCAAATTTCATCATTTTCCTATGTACGGTTCATAGGGCTGTCATAGACTTACAGAGGAGGAAGAAGAATAATAATAATAATAAGAAAACTAACGGATACAATAGGGTCTATCCCCTTCGGGGCTTGGCCCCTAAATATAGCTGCAAGCAGCAACACGGGGCCAAGCCCAGAAAGGGCTGTAGCGCAATGCAGAGCCAGAAGAGATAAAAGAGCAGAAATAGAATATACATGAAGAACAGATATCTTCAGAAGTACAGATAGGATGAAATGAAAAATGAACAGAAGTTCTGATGAGAACAAACACAGAATGAAGAGGAAAAAACACTTATTTCCTTATTAGGAATCTTTTGAACATTCCACAATTCACATGGTTTAATGCTTTGCTACACATCGGATTTGATTAAACAATCTTCAAAGTTATAGCCTTTTGCTTTACTCAGCATTTGCTTTATACTCATACACTGTGGTTTGCTTAATTTTACAGAGAGTTATGAAAATGTACTCAAAATGAAGATTTTTTATATAAATTTGCTGCATGTTATTTTTATGGAGATCCTTTCTCAGATACACATCATGTGCAGAACTGAAACAACTTTTCCACCACTTAAGGCCACAGTATCTCTTGCATGTGTCACACGGGATTCGAACCCACGACCAGAATGGTTCGGGATTCGAGACACGTGGTTTATCAAATTGCGCCACTCAGAGGACGTAACTTTCAAAGCTGCAGAGGATAGGCTTCAGTGTAAGAATAAGCACACAAAATCATGTTAACGAGATTAGCATGCTAAGCTAGCTTAATGCTAATGAAGCTAATGGTTATCCTGATAGCTGAAGAGCCACATTAGAAAGAATGGCATCTGGTTAGCATGCTAACCAATTATTATGCTAAGCTAACTAGCATAAGGCAACAAACACAGGCTAGGTCAACTTCGAAGATGAATATCTCGGGAACGGTAGCAAATATAAAAAATCTATTCAGTCATTTCTGTGCGTCTCAGTCCAAAGAACATCTGATCAAATTTTGGACAAAATTTAGCAAGATTTGAAGGAGAAGTAGTGAAAAAACTGTTTTTCATTTGTTCCAAAATGGCGGATAGTCACATTATTGGAAAATGACAAATGAGATATCGTCGGAATTGGCATAAGCCGAGGAACAATATGACATAAATCAATACAAATTTGAACAATGTTTTCAAAAGTTATAAGCGTTTTTGAAAATACCTTATATCTCTGGAACACTAGGTGGCGCTGTGTTCATTGTTCTCATGTACCTTCAGGACATTGTGTCGATGATCCATACTAAATTTTGTGAAGATATGTCAAATTAGTTTAAAAATGATTGCAAATTATGTCAAAATTCAAAATGGCGGACACGTGGTACCTCCCATCCTGACAAAATTGGCATCCTCGGATTCGGCATGACCCAAGGAATCCATAGATACCACATTCATGATTTTCTGACAAACTGTACAAAAGTTATTGGCCAAAATATCAATTTTTCATATCTCATGACCTGTAGGTGGCGCTGTTCTCGAATTTGGCATGGACCCTGAGATCATGGTTCCGATGAAGCGTACCAATTTTCCTTTCGATTGATCAAACTTTGGCCGAGATAGAGCTTCTGAACCAATATTGGGGTCGAGTTTGTTAAGTTTGCAACAGCATAACTTTTGATCAAGATGAATTAAAAAAATCTGTTCAGTCATTTCTGTGCGGTTCAGTCCAAATATCATGTGAGCCAATTTTCGTAAGAATTGAACAAAGTTTGAATGAGTAGTAGCAAAAAAACTTAATACTGTACTTTTCAAAATGGCTACTACTGTAATGGGCGGAGTCTTAATGTACGATATTGATTGCAATCACCATAATGAGTGGATTCAGGTGTACTAAGATTAATTTTCCTAGATCAAAGGGTTCAAAAGTTATAACTATTTAAATGTTCAATTTTTTGAACTGGTGGTGGCGCTATAGAGTTTGACTTAGAGTCTCAAAAATTGGTCCAATTACTATTCATGGTCATATCTATAACTGTGCCAAATTTCATCATTTTCCTATGTACGGTTCATAGGGCTGCCATAGACTTACAGAGGAGGAAGAATAATAATAATAATAAGAAAACTAACGGATACAATAGGGTCTATCCCCTTCGGGGCTTGGCCCCTAATAATAAGAAAACTAACGGATACAATAGGGTCTATCCCCTTCGGGGCTTGGCCCCTAAAAAGAAGAAGAAAACTAACGGATACAATAGGGTCTATCCCCTTCGGGGCTTGGCCCCTAATAATAATAATAATAATAAGAAAACTAACGGATACAATAGGGTCTATCCCCTTCGGGGCTTGGCCCTAATAATAATAATAATAAGAAAACTAACGGATACAATAGGGTCTATCCCCTTCGGGGCTTGGCCCCTAATAATAAGAAAACTAACGGATACAATAGGGTCTATCCCCTTCGGGGCTTGGCCCCTAATAAGAAAACTAACGGATACAATAGGTGCCTTGCCCTACGGGCTTGGCCCCTAATAAGAAAACTAACGGATACAATAGGTGCCTTGCCCTACGGGCTTGGCCCCTAATAAGAAAACTAACGGATACAATAGGTGCCTTGCCCTACGGGCTTGGCCCCTAATAATAATAATAAGAAAACTAACGGATACAATAGGGTCTATCCCCTTCGGGGCTTGGCCCCTAAAAACTAACGGATACAATAGGTGCCTTGGCCTACGGGCATGGCCCCTAATAATATAAATTATAATAAAAAATAATAAAACTCATTAATGATGTGATTTAAATGTACAAGACTTGCTTTTAAAAATGAAGACTCACCATGAACAGAAACGATGAAGATCTTTTTACTGTTGCTGCCTCTGCTGCTGAAGATCCGTAGTGTGTATTCTCCTGGGTCTGTGTTTCTGGTGTGTGTGATGGTCAGAGATCCAGTCTGATGATCCAGCTTCAGTCTGTCTCTGAATCTCTCATTACCTTCATTACATTGAACATCTGTACAGATATTACTGAGATCTCCAGTGATTAGAGCGATGAGAATGCCATTATAATACCATCTAATTATGTATTGTTGGTTTGTTTGAACACCAGTGTTAAGAGTGACTGAATATCCCTCCTTCACTGACACTTCTGTATCAACACCAGTCCACACCTGAAGAAGAAACAATTAACATTAGCCAAACAAATGCATAATAGTGCTGTAAAAATGTTTTTCTACACATCATAAAGATTATGAGTAGAGAGATATGTCTGGATTCACAATGAACATTTACTTCATGAACATCATACAACCCTGAATATTATGATACTCCAGGAAATTGTGGCATTTCCCAAAACATTAACAATGGAGGAAAAACATTTTTATCGTTATTATTTTACTGGGTTAATCTTACATTTAAATAACATGTTTTCATCTACACTTTTATTCAGTGACTCACACTAGTAAGGAATTGATGACATCACGGCTTGATCTTTGATTGACCAATCAGCGGAAAGTGGCGTTTTATTCCCGCCGATGTAGAAATAAAAAAAATACAACGCGTTCATCCAGTTCGGGTTTATTGTTTTTTCCATTTGGCGGATTACAACAAAGTTTGACGAAAACACAAACTAAATAAATGGAACAAAAAGATTTGAGATTTCTTTATTCATGTTCATGAAAAGGGTCGAATGTGTGATAAATGAACGATTTCTTTGTTTATCCGTTTAAGACAAAAACGAGAAAACTAATTATCCGAAGGAACACGGACCAATAATAATAGACGGATGGATGAAATGGACGGATGATATGATGAGAAACTGAATCTTCACCAGAACAAAACAGTTAAACTACCACCAATAGAAAAACAAGCATGTTTTTAAATCATAATGCACTGAATTTTAAAGGTGCTGTATGGAGTTTTCCGCGGCATCTAGCGGTGATGTTTCAGATTGCAACCAATACGTTTACAAGCGAGTGCTCGTGCGCGTGCTTTCTTTTGTTTTTTATTATTATGTGGAGTTTGTGTTGGAGTCTGTGTTGTGCTGTTCGTTTCCTAGTATTAGCAGACTCCATGTCATAAAGTTGCAGTGTCGTCGCTGTTGAGTGTAAAGTCAGTAGACGAGGCGAGAGGCGAGACGCTCGGGAGCGCATGCAGGTCTCAGTCACGGCACTGGATTTTGCGGCAAATCCGACCCGGAGACTTCACATAGAAATAGAAATACTTGCTTTCAGAGGTAATAGCAAAACCCGCCAAGTGGATCATTTTATTGTGAGATTACAACCCCTTCACACACAGGCAATAAAAAATGGATTCATTTTAGTAGAAAAACTCCATACAGCACCTTTAAGTTAATTTAAGTTTTTATATAATTTTAAGTTAAATATATAAATGACACTTAAAGAATAAAAGTATTTTTGTAGAAATGATCTTTATGCTGTATGTGAATTAAAATACAGTTGAAGAGAAAACACCCCTGAATGTCTGCAAAAGTATTAAACACATTAATGATGCGATTTAAATGTACAAGACTTGCTTTTAAACATGAAGACTCACCATGAACAGAAACACTGAAGATCTTTTCACTGTAGCTGCCTCTGCTGCTGATCTGTAGTGTGTATTGTCCAGAGTTTGTGTCTGTGGTGTGTGTGATGGTCAGAGATCCAGTCTGATGATCCAGCTTCAGTCTGTCTCTGAATCTCTCAGTATCTTTATTACACTGAACATCTGTACAGATATTACTGAGATCTCCAGTGATTAGAGCGATGAGAATGCCATTATAATACCATCTAATTCTGTATTGTTGGTTTGTTTGAACACCAGTGTTAAGAGTGACTGAATCTCCCTCCATCACTGACACTATATCAGCAGTCACACCTGAAGAAGAAACAATTAACATTAGCCAAATAAATGCATAATAGTGCTGTAAAAATGTTTTTCTACACATCATAAAGATTTTGAGTAGAGAGATATGTCTGGATTCACAATGAACATTCACTTCATGAACATCATACAACCCTGAATATTATGATACTCCAGGAAATTGTGGCATTTCCCAAAATATTAACAATGGAGGAAAAAAAATTTTATCGTTATTATTTTTCTGGTTTAATCTTACATTTAAATAACATGTTTTCATTTACACTATTATTCAGTGACTCACTCTAGTAAGGAATTGATGACATCACGGCTTGATCTTTGATTGACCAATCAGCGGAAAGTGGCGTTTTATTCCCGCCCGTGTAGAAATAAAAAAATACAACGCGTTCATCCAGTTCGGGTTTATTGTTTTTCCATTTGGCGGATTACAACAAAGTTTGACGAAAACACAAACAAATAAATGGAACAAAAGATTTGTGATTTCTTTATTTATATTCATGAAAAGGGTCGAATGTGTGATAAACGAACGATTTCTTTGTTTATCCGTTTAAGACAAAAATGAGAAAACAAATTATCCGAAGGAACACGGACCAATAAATAATAGTTGCATTGAAATGGACGGATGATATGATGAGAAACTGACATCTTCACCAGAACAAAACAGTTAAACTACCACCAATAGAAAAACAAGTATGTTTTTTAATCATAATGCACTGAATTTTAAGTTAAATATATAAATTACACTTAAAGAATAAATGTATTTGTGTAGAAATTATCTTTATGCTGT
>JARPMJ010005950.1:0-57471 GCA_033366665.1 Phoxinus dragarum
ACAGAATGCATTTGGTAATGTTTTAAATATGACTCGTTCAATGAAAAGTCTCTTGTGTGTGTGTGCGTATCTCTCTGGAGACGTGGGTGTTCTGTCACGTGTGTTCCTTGGAATTTTTGGGGGTGTCGTGTTACGTGTCTCTTTGTGTGTGTGTAATGGAGAAAGAGACAGAGACCTCTTGTTTGTTCACACAACGAATGAAGTGTTTGCAAGAAATCACGATTCACTAAATTTGATAAGCACCTGTCCGGATGTCGATGTTGCTACATATCCCCCTTTTTGTTCGATTAAGTCAGGGAATGGACTTCATCGAACAACAACTTAGCACAATGGATGACAGGTGGTTTGCTGGGCGGATGGTTCGGCACAAATGATGATGATGTGGTCGGTGGCTTGGCACCCCCTTTCCGGGGATTCCGTGTGAAACCTCCCGACACAGAGTTCGTGAGCTTGACTGTGGATGTTTACATCTCGTTGAGTCTGGCACAGGGTAAAGGCCAAGACGAGTGTCGGTGCGTGGTCGGTGACCTTGGAAAGATCCAACAGTAGCAGCTGCGGTCCAGGTTTGGACACAGGTGAGGTATTCAGGCTTGGCGGTTGCCCATGCTTGGAGGGCTGTGTTGCCAGGAGCAATGTTCGTGAGTTGGGACCCCCTTTTCTCAAACCAGAGATCTCCTTCTGGATCTAAGGTGACGTTGTAGTTCTTAAAGGATGGGAGTTCCAATGCTGTCTGGTACTCTTTGCTCGGAAGATGGTACCATGACAGGCTGCCGAGGGGTGAGATGGCACCTGTCGGTACTTGAGTCGGCATACTCTGGCTGAGCAGGTTGACACGGCTGGTTGTATCATGCTGTTCGTGAGTGACAGTGGCTGTGTGCGCAGGTGTGTTAGCCAGCCATCGTTCACCTACAATCTTTGCTTGTGTTTCTGTGACTTGTGTGCGAGGCTTAGCTTCAGCAGGGCAGCGTGTGTGGCTGACCAGGGGTTGCAACTCGCAGATTCCTTCAGCTGGCGTGTTGATGCTGGAAGCCAGCACAGTTCGCACAAGGCTTAAGAGTTTCAGGTACGGTGGGATTACACCTGTGGCTAGGCTGTCATTGGAGGAGCTGACCTCCCACAGCATGTCTGTCGTTAGTGCTGTAAACAGCGGAGTCTGGGCAAAGTCTTTCTGGAAGATATTAAACAGCGGTTTCATTGAGTTCACAGTCTGGTTCGCTGCGTTGACACTGGACATACCAATGTTAAAAAGAGTTCTGGCGGCAGCTACGGCTCCGAGCAACGCTCCCAGGAACCGTTCGGATCGGTGGTTGGTGCTTAGGAGTCCTGATTGCGTGGCAGTCACTTTCTCCAGTTGGTTGAGCAGATGTTCGACCTTGGCTTTGGCGTGAGGGAGGGAGTCCTCTGTCCGTTGGGCACTTGCCCAGGTGTATGGGGCTGCGGTGCTGGGGTGGTGTGCTCTGTAGACCGGGCGGGACTGGATGAGTCGACCATACACTGGCTGAGTGTAGGTTCCGCAGTCGGTGATCAGAAGTCTCAGTTGTTCTCTCGGTGGCAGCTGTCCTCTGGATGGCTGACAGCACAGCATGACGACCCACAGCAGCAACCTGGTACAGATGACAGAGAGAGAGAGAGAGAAAGGGAAGGAAGAGGCAAACGAGGGTTGTCTTTGGTTGGACAGGGCAGTTCTTTTGCTTTGTGGGTGGCAGCTAGGTTTAGCTCGCCTTGGCCCATGTTTTGTCACATCTTTCTGCCAGCCGGTCGCTTGCTTCAATGTCTCGTCAGTGACTCTGGTGCTGTGTTGTGCCGCACATGATGCATCATAGATAAACATTGGCATGATCCCCCTTTTGCAACTGTGCACCACAAGCTTTTGCGCTGTGATGTCAACAGGTGCAGAACCCGTAATGTTGTCTGCATGCAGCGTGTGCATGTCATGCAGCGGTTTGAGGCACTGGCTGTCAGTGAGTTTAGACGGCGTGCAAGGGTGGCAGGAGGGGTATAAGTGGTGGCAACGCAAAGTCTTTGTTGAGGTGTCAGAAGCCCGCATGTCCGCTATGTTGGGTGTTGCAGACAGCGGAGCCCGCGTAAGCGGGACAGTGTTAGGCAGTGTAGCCTGTAAAAGTCTTATGCAGTGTGTAGCCGCTGCAACTGTGAGGGCGGGTGGGTGGGTCGGGTGTGACCACCGCTTTCCGTTTAGTGCGCCAGGCTTGGCGCGGGGCATGAGTTTGGTCATGTGGCTGCAGGTCAGTCTTGACCTTGGCGCAGCATTTGTTAAAGTCTTTTGTGGGCTGGAAGGTGCAGGGTAGCGAACTTGAAACTTGACCTGTTGCTAAGTCTGTGTCGTTGTGACTGGCTGTGGGAGTTCCCATGAACTGTGTGACCTGACAGTCTGGCTCTGTGGAAAGTCTCGTGACCTCTGTGATCTGACAGTCTGGCTCGGGTGGCCTGTGTGACTGGATGGGGAGAGGTTCTGGCACTTGGGCCCAAAGCGTTCGCTTTTTGAAGTCCAGTAAGGGCTCGAAACGATCCAGCAGGTCTTTGTCAATGATGAGTGGATGAGTGTTCATTGGTGAAACGTACACAGGGTGAGTCAGCGACATAAAACCTATTGACAGGTGGATTAGAGTTAGCTGTTCGAGCCGGATGCTATTTTGGCTGTATGAATGCACATTTAGCTCACAAGTGTGGGATTCAAAAGTTCGATTCTGTCTCTTAGCTTCGACTTTGAGTCTTTTGAAAAGTTGAGATGAGATCACAGTGAGGTCTGCTCCTGTGTCTATCAAGGCTTCAAGTTTCACTTCCTTCTCCAAAGTGCAGGCTAGGTAGGGTTTCCTGGTCACCCCCCTTTCAAGAAGGTTTCCCAGAAACTGTGGCACCGGGGCTGTTGTTGTCAGCCGGAGGGAATGGTAGGTGTTGTCAGTTTGTGATGCAACAATGAGTGAGTGAGTGGAGCTGCTATTTGGTGATGTAACAGCAAAGTTCATGGGTTGCGATTTGATAACAATGTCTGGTGGGTTGTCCCCGGGAGGGGCGTGTGGCTTGCTGCGGGGGCAGCTAGCCGGAACAGCACTTCCTGGGACTTTGTGATGTTGGTCCCAGGTGTGATGTGTTGTGCTGTTTCGTGTAGTGTGTGCAGCTGTCAGCTGTGGTGCTGGAGCGGAGCTGTCACTTTGTGGTGTGACAGCTAGCTTTGTAGTCTGTGGGGGACGGGCAGTGTTCGTGGTGCTTGGCTCAGTTAGATGGCAGTCAGACAGGGTGTTGGTTTCAGTTCTTATGCTTAGACATAAGATGTCTGGTTCGTCCTTGTCTCTCTTGCGATGTTTCTTGTGAAGAAACTCTTTCAGCATCCTCACGATCTCTGCTGTCTCCGACGTGGCTGCACTGTGTTTTTCTGGTGTGCGATGAGGCTTGGGCTTACCAGTAGCATGTCGAGAGGGGTTCCAGGGCTGGCTTTCTGGGCTTGGAGTTCTGGACGGCGGGTGATGCAGGTCCCAGAACCTCTTAGAGCGCTCGCTCCGATGCTTTGGATGAGCACCGTCCCGGTTGTGCTGCCCTCTGCTGGCTTGGAACGGTCTTGACTCTCTGTGGTACAGTCTGTGACTGTGGTGCTGTTGGGCACCTTCTGTGTCTAGCTCTGAGCAGTGCTCAGAGACAGAGTCGATTGTGGGGTCTTTTACAGTCTTTTTGGAAATAGTCTTTTGCTCGGTGTAAGCTTTGTGGACCAAGTCACGTAGCTGTTGGTAGTCCCTTTTGACAGTCTCTGGTTGACGGTCTAGGAAGCTGCGCACGTCACGGCTAGAAGTAATTCTGAGCAGGCAAAACTTGTCCCAAGCTGTCACGTTGGCGACAGTTTGCAGGTGAAAGTCAATGTCTTGAAGGTAAGCATGTACATCATGGCCTCCTGCAAGGTTTGGAGTGAACGTGGGGATGTTTCTGGCCAACTTGTCAACGTTTGTGGGGGGAGAGCTGTGGCTGCAGGCCCAATCCGTCTGGAGGGGATTCTGACCCTTTTCAGCTCCACCCCCTTCAGCTTTGGGAGCCGTGCCGCGCTTAGCGTTAAGTGTTCTCTGTGAGGGCCCCCCCCTTTCTGCTGACAGGGGTTTTTGTTGGCTGGCTGGTGTGTACCGGCTGGTCAGGGGAAACTTTGTGGTGTGTGTTTCCCCTACCCGGTCACTGTTAATTCTGTAAGAATGGCTCAGTTCTTTGTGAACAATGTCAAGTTCGTCTCTGAGATCGTGTCTCTGCAGAGTAAGCTCATGGATTTCAGCTCTGGCCACCTGTAAGTGTTTTTCACAGGCTGTGGCTTTACGTTTTTGTCTCTTAGTTCGGTCTTTGCTCTCTCGAGGAGAGCGTCACTTTGTTGGAGTCTTTCGTCGAGTTCTTTACAGGTTTCTTTCTCCGACTGTTCTCTTTGGTCTGTGGCGGTCAGGAGAAGTAGCTGTTCTAGACGACTTTGGGTGTGGGCCTGGTTCCTCCGGGCCTCCTCTGCTTGAAGCTTTAGCGCTGCTGCTTCCTGCTCCAGGTTGATGTGGCTCCTTTCGCTGAGCCGTGCCTGGGCGACGACGTTTGTGTGCGAGGCTTCCGACGATTTTGGCCCAGTCCTTGTAGCTGTGGCTCTGTGTCGGATCGTGGGTCATCAGTTCGACCAGGTCGGTGTCCAGCTGTTCTCGGCTCCGGGGCTCTGTGTCAGCGGCGTCTCCGGGCAGGAAGTCGGTCGTCATGGCTCTCAACCACGACTCGAGTTCGTCCCACTGGGCAGCCATACTGGACGGCCGTGACCTTGGCACACTGTAGGCGAGAGAGAACACAGAACACACACACAAAGAGACCAATGCAAGTTCGTTTTAAGGTTAACGAGTTATGATCATACGGCTATGCCGTTTATGAGAATTTTGGGGCTAACTGATGCCAACAGTTAGACAGTTCGCGGAGCCAATTAACTTGGGTCGTTTGAGGACCTGCACCAGAGGTTGTGACGAGCAGTAGCCTGGCGGGTCACGTGGTGGCCCCGGCTGCTGGTGGTCACTCTACTGCTTAGCTTCTTTGATGGCTCTCTCAGGTTACTGTTTCTAGGTGAAATGAAAGAAACAAATCACAACAGAACAAAGGATAGAACAGATCAAAGTGAAATAAGATCAAACAATAGTAACACGGTATGTGTTAGAGAGAATAAGGAGGCCTAAGCCTATTACCACTGCCAGAGTTTACGATAGGGCCTACAGGTGAGTGGGGGCTATCGGGGTAGAAAACCTAGGAAGACGGTGAGGCTTGGAGAAAGGGATATAGGCCAAACACTTAAATGACCGGGGAATATCTAATATTCTGTGGCTTATACTAAGTGTATGGGTTTTACCTTATTTAGTTTGCCTGGGGTGAAATGAGGTCACTCAGGTGGGAGTCAGCGGCGCGGGTCAACCTTCTCGACGGTCCCACACACTCGAGCGCAGTGGACCCGGGCCTTCTGTTACTCTGTGTACCACGGTGCGACCTTCTCAAACAACTTGCGACCTTACACACAACCTGGCAACGCCAAGGTGTCAACTGCCAGACAGCACGACAAAAATGGGGTTTTCACCGGAACCCGGCCCCTGCAGCAGGCCCCTGGTTCAGGTAATTGTCCCGAAATTGCCTTGTGTGTCAGCTGGCGTGGTTGACTTTACCCTTGGAGTGCTAAATTGCTGATGTAGCAGTTGCGTGCCGCCCCAATGGTAAGAGACAGAAGAGTCCGAGACTCACGCACGGCCGGTGTCGGTCGTGACGACCAGGTGACCCCGCTCGCTGGAAACCAACCAGAGATGACTGTCAAATCACCACAGCGCCCTAGGGAGAACTACACATAAACACACAAAAAGGGGTAAACAGGTGAAAGTTAACGTCAATTAAGGCTTTCTTGTTTGACCAAGTTTAGTAATTATGTATGTAGAAATAAAGGCAAAGGCTTTGAAATAATGGTAAAACAAAAAGGGAATTATGATAATGTTGGTGATTATCAGAATAACCTAACCTAAAAGAGAGATAAGAAAATTAGGAATAAAAAGTAATAATAAATTTTTTTTTTTTTGAAAAAAAAAAATTAATAATATAAAAAAAAAAATTAATAAAATAAAATAATGAAAAGACAGGATGACCCCAGAAGAAGAGACAGGCCGCAGTAGTGGGTTTGTCCCACAAGGGGGCGTATCTCTTTTCAGTGGTCAACCTGGTTGGACAGACAAACTCATTCAAATTAAATTCAACTGGTTTAAATTCAAATCTAAATAAGCCTGTGCAGAAATGTAAAAATCAGGGTGATATTTTATAATAATCCAGATGACGTTAAAGCATCAGTAATTACTATGAAATAATCAGAAGGGAAAGATGAAATAAGTACACACTTCAAAAGAGTGAAAGGGGATTAAGAGTGGCACCGACTTAGTATCCACAAGGCCACGCGGTGGCGCTGTTTCCTTCTAGTGGATGACAGTGGCTGCCAGCCAAACAAGATTTAAATCCAAAATTTAAATCTGATTTAACTCGAATTTAGATAAGCGTGTAAGGGAATTGAGAACTCAGAATGATATTGTACAATAATTAAGATGCATTTAAGTATCAGTAATTATTATAAAATAATCAGACGAGAAAACAGAAATAAAGCAATTCACACAGAATTGGAAACAGAAAAACGAGTTGAATGAACCGCTTTAGCGGGAGGCGGCCACTGGGTGGCGGACTTCCCTCTAACTGGGCTCTCAATGGCTGGGCTGGAATTTAATTTAAGTTTTAATTCAACTCTTGTTTGAACCAAACTCAAAGTAAATGTACCAGTCACAAGCAGGAAAATTGTCTAACACAAAATAATATTCGCACGAGCAAAGCTGGAAATGCCAATAATTATTGAGAATTTAGACATAAGCTAATTCACTATTCATCATAGAACACTTGAATTTAGCAGTACGAGAGCATTATCTGAAACGGCCACGAGATGGCGTAGTTGCGCTCGTGCAGGCTGACGTCAGTGGGAGGCGGTGCTCACGCAGGGGTGACGTCGTTGGGGCGCGTATTTTGAGACTTGAACACCTAAAAGGACCTCTGGTGTTTAGTCCGCGGAATTACAACCAATTTTAAATGTGACTCTAAAGAGCTCAGAGCGTTCAGCTCAGTCACGTGCTGATTTTCTGTAATAGAAATCACAAAGGGACAAGATCTGCGGATCTGTGGGTGCTATACTGCACAAGAGCGTGAAGCAGGGTTTCTTCGCTGCAAAACACAATTGTGAACACAGGAATTATCATCTGTTGTTGGGTTCCCGTAAACATTTAACCACAATAGCACTTATGATTTAAAAATGTCTTAGGTTTACAAAATGGGTAGCTAATCCAATTTTCGACCAGGAGTTATCGTTATTTTAACGATCTAATATATTATTAGGCCTATTTATCGAAACGGAGGAGACTCGCTCTGTTCCAATCTACCGCGTGAACAAAGAAACTCGTTTGATTTCAAGCGGGCTAAAGCAATATTAATTACAGGCTGAACAGAGATTCTTTTCTCTAGGACATTTACCGGTATTGTCACTTCCAGCGTCTGTTAATATGCTTGGGCTGAGCTGGCTTCTGCGCCAGTCAGTTCTTCAGTGAGCGCGCGTGTGTTCGCACTAGGGCGCGCGTTTTTCCTCACTGAACCGCGTGGACTCTCGCTGGAGCGCGCGCGTGGGTAACACAATATTAAGAATGTACGGGATGTACAGAGATTCTGGTTCTCTTTACCGAAACAATATTAATATAATACATCGAAGTTTATTTTAGCAATTAACAGGGGCTGAAAATGTTAAACATATCTAGCGGGGGGTCAATTTGCTTTGACTGAGATCGGCTTCGTGCCTTCTAACAGTCCTTCAGTGAGCGCGCGTGGTTTTTGCCTTACTAGGGCGCGCTTGTTTCCTCAATGGGATCGCGTGGGCTCTCGCTGGAGCGCGCGCGTTACATTAATACACAATATAGACAGGCTGAAACTGATTTGCTCGTAAAACACAAAGTTTGAGATTGCCCGCATTCTCCACCAAAATGTAATCTATATGCCTCGGACTCTTGGTCCGTATGAATTAGCTCAAATGATCTATAGGGAATTTTAATAACTAATCATGAATATGATTAATATTCTGCATATTACTTTACATTAAATTATCGAAATTGAAAATGTCTAGATTATACGAATATATGAATAATTGATCACAACGTCTTATAATTCCTCATTCAGATATCAATAATCTTATTTAATTTCGATTATGAGATAACCTTTAAGGGAAATTCATGTAATGATCAAATAGGTGTTTGTCCTGCAAAAACCATCAAAGATCACCCATCAACCTCTCAGTAAAGCTATCTCCTTATAACCTCCAAGAAACATTAATTTTCTGGCCGTGAACATTAATTTTCCTGTGTTTATAAAATTAAAACTAGTAAATAATAAGAGCTCTGGCAGCTCTTGGATCTTTTAATCTCATTGACGTTTGTGGTTTTACGAGCGTTTTTTTTTTCACAGACACAGTCTTGAATATATTGTTTTAATAAATGCAAACTGCAGAATATAACGGATTACACATATTGATTATACACCGATTATATCTATGTACATAATTTACAGTAACAATACAAGACACGAATAGCGGATAAGAGAGAGAAAGTGAGAGATAAGGAGAGAGAGAGGGAGAGAGTGCTCTGGGGCCTGCGCTCGATTTGATTGCGGGACAGAGAGAGAGAGATAAAGAGAGGATGGTCACGTGTGACCATAGAACAGCAAACATCATAGAATAACGAAATCACAGACCTTTGAGAGCCAACCAAAATGCATCGAACCTTAAAACATTAAAAACTCGTTAGAGTGAATACTTGCAAAAAAGGTCGTGTGTGCGCATGTCTGGATCTGAGGGGAGCGCGCGTTCTCATGTCTGAGGCGCGTTCTCTCGGGTCGTTTCGGAGCAGGGCGCGTGCTCGTTGCCAGAGCACGTTTCCGCGGGAGCTTTGGAAGCTGGTTGAAAGTGAAGTTGCTGAAGGAATTCAGGCTCCGTTCGTTCGACTCGTAGGTGGAAACGAACAAAGTGGAATTTGGAAATTAAACAAAAGAAACTTTATAAAGAAAATAAAAGCAGGGAACTCCGTGAGGGAGTTTAGATCGGAGACGTCACATGATGAGCAGTGATGAAGGCAGGACGCGAGAGCAAGAGAGAGTCAGGAAGAGCTTTGCTCTTTCCTTTAAAGACTGTATGGGTCACTCCTTCGTTCGGCGCGTTGTCCAATCACCTTCAGTGATCTGGGAGCGGGAGAATCTTCTTTGTCCTGCCAGAAGACCCCAGTCTGTGTAGTTTATGGCAGAGCTTTGCCTTAGTCATTTCTATGACTAAAAAGGATTCATCTAGTAATAATCATATCATTGCAGTCTATTATCGAGATTCAACTCCGTTAGATTTAGAGAATTACAAAGATACGAAACACATCATATTAACATTAATAGGAATACAACATTTGATTATTATGCATTAGTATAGACATTTAAAAGTTTAATTAATACATGCTATAATTGTAAACTAAACCCAAATCTGTCATGACATATAAATGGCAACACAGAATGCATTTGGTAATGTTTTAAATATGACTCGTTCAATGAAAAGTCTCTTGTGTGTGTGTGCGTATCTCTCTGGAGACGTGGGTGTTCTGTCACGTGTGTTCCTTGGAATTTTTGGGGTGTCGTGTTACGTGTCTCTTTGTGTGTGTGTAATGGAGAAAGAGACAGAGACCTCTTGTTTGTTCACACAACGAATGAAGTGTTTGCAAGAAATCACGATTCACTAAATTTGATAAGCACCTGTCCGGATGTCGATGTTGCTACAACCCTTTTCACCTTAAAACACAAAGAAACAAAAATGAAGAACAGAGTTTGATCTTTCTTTTTAATGTGAGGGAACTGGTTCATTAAATGAAAGACATGTTTTTGTATAAAGCCGTCTGCTGAGGAAACCAACCAACTGAATCTGACTGCGATGATTCATTCTCGTCTATCCCCTATAATTCTGCCTGTTGGCCTTTGTATTTTTTCTCATCATCTCAGCCGTTCTCCCTCACTGTAGTAGACAAACCCCCAACACACCCACATCCGTATGATCTCTCGTCTCGGCAAGGGGGATGCATTCGCCTTGTATTAACATACTTGGGCACGGGGGCGGCAGAGCCATTACCTAGCAACAGAGCCAGCTGTGATTGGCTGGTTCCATCAGACGTTAAAGGGGGTTTGGTTGGGGCTGAAATAGAAGGTTATTTTCTGCCCGTGTCATCTCTGTTCGTCACATTGGAATGACACGCTAAGGGGCTCCTCCCCCCCCCACGGCCTGCCCCATTGACGGAAAGGGCAACAGACCGAACGTCTCCCAGCAGCACTAAATACGGCAGTCAGACGCGCCACGTCAAAAAGACTGCAGCACTCATGAAAATATGATGTTACATCACACGCAGTCTTCACTATGTCAGATGAAATTTGGAGCGAATGCTTGCTGCAGACATGGAGTGACAACGAGGAATCTCATTAAAACATTTTTGTTACTGTGATAGTCAATTCCGACACCAAATTCATGCAGAGTAACTGATATCTACGGGACATACACGGTAGGGGGAGCTTAAGTAAACACCATTTTGACCCTAAAGTGGTCCATTTTCCTTTTGTTAAACTGGACACAGCTACGTAATGTGTTAATGTACAGTAAGCTGGTCTTGTACCATCCTGTGGCTTATTTTGCAATTATGACTGGCTAACTGTATATTGTGCTGTTTATTACATGCATTCATACCAAATGAATGGACATTAAAGGGATTGTGCACGAAAAAATTAACAGTGGAAAACAAAAGATTTCAGATGACTTTCAGTGTATTATATTGTAAAAAAATATATATACCGGTATATATATATATATTTTGTGTTACACATAAGAAAAGGTCATACAAGTTAGGAACAACACAAATAAATGATGGCAGATTTAAAACATTTGGGTGAACTATGTATTTAAGTTAAAGTTTTGTGAGAAGAAATATAATTGTTTGCCTGGGAAAACTTTCAGTTACACAGTATAGCAGTTAATTTACACTATTTAATGCATCCTTGCTAAATCTTAAAGTAATGATTTCTTTCAAAAAATAAAGCATCTTTCTGACCTCAAACTTTTTGAACAGTAGTAAACAAAACATGTGACTGCTGAAGGCCAATCAGAATGGATTATTCTAGACAGCCATGTAAAATGGTAATAACTTTGCTCGTTTAAACATGCAAGCCCATGGGCCGTATTCCAATGTGCATATTTTTACTATGACCTAAAAATATGTAGAGCGAAATACAGGTATAATTCCTAAACTAGTATGAGATGACATTGATGAAGCCATTGGGATCATATTTTAAAAGCAACACCAAAGACAAACTATCAGAAGATGTCCATTCACCTAGCTCATTCACATAGTTTCCATTCACATAGCTTTAAAAGGATAGTTCACCCAAAAATTAAAATTAATTTATTAACCCTCATGTCTTTCCAACCCTGTATTTGACTGTCTTCTGAGGAGACAAAATACTATTTTTTTTGATTGCCCATACAATGAAAGTCAATGGGGTCCAATATTGTTTTTAGCCGTAACAATCTACTTTGGTTTTTGCAGAAGAGAGTAAGTCATACAGGTTTGGAAAAACATGAGGGTGAGTAAATGATGAAAGAGTTTTCATTTTTGGGTGAACTATCTAAGTATAAGACTATATACCAGTATTTGAAAAAACTACAACATCATAAGATTCTTGATTATACCACAGTTGCATTTAACCACATACTGTCAGCGACAGTGTTATACATTAATATGCAAGTTCATTGTTATGTACATTTTAGATTCAAACTTTTAAAATCTGCTCTTAAAAATTTGATGAAATGCTCAAGGAATTATGTGCTACAGAAGCCAAGGATGTACATTTCAGAAAAATACACTATCTACGCACCTCTGTTATTACTATTTTCCAAGAACCTTGACTCGGGGTGCAC
Organism: Phoxinus dragarum; assembly: GCA_033366665.1. NCBI lineage: Eukaryota > Metazoa > Chordata > Actinopteri > Cypriniformes > Leuciscidae > Phoxinus > Phoxinus dragarum. The sequence goes on from JARPMJ010005950.1 coordinate 12,044, forward strand.
TAATCAACATTTTGCATTCTGCTTAGTCTGGCTAGCATGCAAATTTGGGATACTATTGGCGTTCAAGGCGATTGGTTTGAGCTGGGGTGGAAAATAAAATGGACAGCTGATATACGCATATTAAACAAAGACATTAGCATACAGCAGGAAATATGAAGTCCTTTAAACAGAACAAATTAAAATGTAGACATTCACCACAAGTACCCTGGTGAACGAGTTGGCTCCTTAGACCTACTTCCTGCAGAACTGGAGCGTTTCGCTCAATTATGCGGCTGTTGTACGACCAGAAGAGCAGCGACAGCTGCAGCAGAGGGAGTGAGTGACGTATGATTAATATCCAGAGCCATGGACAGTAAATGTAAGAAAAACAAGCCACGAGTGCAAATGGAGAGTGCACTTCATAAATATGCACTGCACCCTGGTATAAATCTGACAGCGTGAAGGAAATACAGCGGGGACCTGAGAGACCGGAGCGGTCCGTCGAGGCTGAGAGAGGAGCTCGGTGAGCTGGGGTTTCATTAATCACCGTGAAGGAACAGGGAGTTTGGGCGGCACTGCTCCTCTACAGCTCAACATCTGTGCCAGGACTGGCGGCTGCCATTAGCAAACAGGCTGCAATACATTAGACTCGCTGTCTGCCGTGGTCAGCGCAGGTAATGAGTTTTAAAAGTGGGCCTTCGGAGTATTTGCAGTTTAAGTCAAGCACAATACACTCTTAAAAATAACGGTTCTTTCTTTAACAATGGTTCCATGAAGGACATTTACTATCCATAGAACACACAACAGTGTGTTCTTTAAAGGCCAGATCACACTGCACAGACAAAACAGCAACAAACATGTTTGTTGGGTTTCGTCGGATCAGTGTGTTACCCCTGTTGGCGTTGGTCGGGGTTTGTTTTCACCCGACTGAACATGTTCAATCAGTGTTTGTCGGCAGTGTGAACGTCAGTTCTTTTTCATAAAATTCTAAATCCAACGGCCAACTTGCCTGTTGGCGTTTGTCTGTTGACTGTGAACTGGCCTTCAAGTGCTAACGGTTCTTCAGATTATTAAAATGTTCTTCACACTAAGTTTCTTTTAAGAACTGTTCACTGAAAGGTTCTTCTGGGAACCAAATATGCTGTAAAAGAACCATATTTTAAAGAGTGTACTTCCATAATACATGCAAACAAGCAAAACAAGATATTCAAAGAAGAAAAAAGAAGGGATTTTTATTTCTCCATTGGGAAGGTGAAAAGTGGACCACAATGGAGGGAATGGCAAAAAACTATTGATGTTGGCTTAAAAATAGAGCTTGAGTGATCGAATGGAATTCAAGCGTAGTTCAGGCAGATCACTGATCGCTAAACTATATCAGCTGACGCTCAGCTGATTTGTTCCTCCACCTACACTAATCAACTATAGTATTTAAGCTCATTCACGAATGCTCCGCAGTCTGTCGCACAGATATTTACATCCACCTGCACCCCTTCACCACCTAGCATCTTCATAATAGAGCAGTGGATGCTATAGAAACTCTATGTACGTACCGTAATCATTGTATATCGTTCTGTAACATGCTAAGAAACATTTGGTTAATAAAAGGCTTGGGGGTTTTGTGTCTCAAGGATGTATCTCAAGCCGTCTAGTATGGCAGCTCGAGCACCTTAGAGCCTAAGCCTATCGTCAAATCCAAAGATTGTCAAAAAAATTAATTCCCAAAGTGGTCCTGGACTGAACTAAAGTTGTTTTGAAGGCAATGATATAAAACAAAAACCAAGCGGCCACCAATCTTGCACAATTAAACCAGGAATGTGTTACGAAAGTAAATATGATCAATTTTGATTGTATGTTGACTTTGGTGCCATTTAAGGAGGTGAACTTGAAGGGAACTGTTTTGTTCATGTGAACCAGTAATCAATAAAGAGGCGTCTTGGTGGTGCCTGTGAGTTTCAGAGATATGTAGGAAATATTGATGCGATGTGACTTCTTTTGACGCTGATTTAGATGAAGTAAAAAGGGACGAGATAGTACAGTCAATAAGCTATTCACCAGCTAGAATGCAATTATCACCGAACAAAAACACAGATCTATGATGCAACATGCAATACCACATACTAACCAGCAGGAGTCCTCCTGACTATAGTGGATCCAGCAAAAGCGTGTGAATCACAACCTTTAAAAAGACGACGCAGGCGTTCAAGGGTGTGAATGAAGCACTAGGATTTAAAACCGCACTAGCTATGACTCATCCTCACTCTGAACTCCCTCGGTGGATATTACATATATCTGATTATTGTGCAGACATGGGAACACAAGGTTGATTTAGCCACTGGCTAAGATTTAGTAATGGGTTTTAAATTTGGGAAAAGCTGGGCAATGTTTTCTGGGAAGCTGTAAAATGCTGAGGACACAAAGTGGAAAAAGGAAAGCTGGAAAGACGTAGTGGACTCATTGTACTCTTAGGCCCACATTTCAGTGAGATTTCAAACTTGAACAAAAAAAATGTGCCATAGAATGTGAATAAGTACAACCAAACCGCCAGAATTCACCCCAGGCTAGTGGGACGTCGGACTCCTGGAGCGGCTCTGGTTCTGATTACCAGAAATGTGAACGGGTCGGACAGTTTAAACAAAAGAAGTTTGGCTCCAGAACAAAAACAAAATCATGATGAGAAGCGAGATATATGATGGATAGCAGAGAGACGGCCAAAACCATTGAGAAAACAAGAGCGAGAGATATACGCTGACCATAAATCAACCTTCACAGTCAGATGGCTGTAAAATTCACACATAAAACGTTCACTTTACAAAGTCAAGGGCATTATTTTTCATCACACCAATGGTGCTACTAAAATCATTGATGTGGAAAAAACAACAGCTATTTCATGAAACTTTTTGAAATTTGGAAGAAAATGTTATTTTAACCCTAATCTTTAAGTCTGAAGGTCCTTTCACATCCAGAAGGATAACTTTAATGATAGCTATATCAGCGTCCACACCAATGCACGATATTGTTCTGTTTATTCTAAGCACAGTGACATATTGTTAATGCTTATCATCACATTATATGTCATTTTACAGTAACATACGGTCAAATGTATGATCTTTGTAATTAAAAATTATGAAAACCATAAAATCGGTTAAAAAAAAAAAAGACATTCCCAAAAGTCTCTGCATGACATCATGACACTGTGCACTGTAGTATTGACCATGTTTTATGTTTATGATTTATCATGTAGCTTTCTTTTTAACCTCTTTGTTGTTGTGGATATCTGTATATGTTTATTTAAAAATCTGATTTTGAATTCTAGTTAGCTAACATTACATTCATTAATCAAATATACAGTTAGGCAAACATTTCCACCACAATGAATTTATGGCAACCACAGCTGCAGTTTTTATCCGTAAATCTAGCAGGATATTTCTAGTGCACCTCTTCCCCCAAATGCCACATGATTTCAGGTCTGTAGCACAAACGGTGGACGACAAATTGGACGTCGGAGTGTATTACTTACGGTTAAGTACTAAACTACCGACTTCTACTGCAGCTGTCCACATGCAAAAATGCCACAAAATCTCTTCTACACTGCAGGAAACTGTACGTTCCCATGGACCGCAGGGCATTCAGAAGGGCTCTGAGAAGAGGAAAAGAGAAGAAAAAAAAAAACAGGATATGTGGAGACTAAAAAGACCTAGACTTTACAACCAACCACCATCACCCCAGGTCTGCTTCTCCATGGTAACAGGCATTTTCTCTCACCCCCTCCCGCCTCTGAGCGGGGCTCTCCAGATTGGCACGCAACAGTTCATGACAGACACAGCAGCTGATAGCTGGTCGTGCCTTCTCTCGCCGTAGAGGAGGTGGGGAGAGTCACCGTGTCTGCTGATTAGTAATCAGAACACAGACTCGCTCTGAATCCTGGGGGTTGAAAACTGAATTATACATCGCCACTGCCAATCAGACCATGCACTCCTTCATTGGCATTCTATTTAAAGAATCTCCATCTCCTAATCACACCGAAGACATGAAGAGCCACGCAATCTAATGCCATGCCAGACTACAGTGCACCACACACGGCATTTGCGGGAAATGTCAAAGACGCTGCCAATCACGGTTTGGTAATGTTGCTCAACTAAAGGCACTGCAGCATATATGAAAATGGTGCAAAGCTAAGGCAAGCATCACTGTTACTATTTTATACTTGGGGATTATTTTATACTTAAGGATTTGAGCGAACCCATTACATTTTGGAGCCTACCTCATCCCACAACCCAATTCAATTCATTTTATTTTTTAAAGCCGGTTATTCCAAAATCAATAAACCAACAAACAACAACAATATAACCACATAACATCAATCAATGGTAAAATTAAGACCCTAGACCAGCGGTCGCCGACATTGGCACGGGGAGGGATAATCACCGGCACGTGACAACAGCTAAAGAGGTGTATGCATTTCATTTAAATAAAGTCCTTCGAACTTGCATAAGGATGTTCATTATGAGGTAATCATTCCTTATAGTCACACAGCCTGTTTTATAAAGTTAGGAGCTGTGAATACTAAATAAAGTGTGAGATTTTAACCTGCGCTAATGAGCAGATCTGACAATTCATTCACACGACCGCAAACCACAAAACTAACAATGACTCAGAACATCTTAGCAACCACATAGTGATGGCCTGAATATATCAGTTGACAGACATGTAACATCTCAGTACTTTAAATTTGCTTCTCAATATATGGGCAAATTTTCTTTTCAACTTTCTATTCTTTAAAGAATAATGAAAAAATATGTCCTGGATTCCTCAAAAATGGTTTCCAGACCACAATGATAATGTATATTTCACAATATTACTGTATTTGCACATGCCTGTATCTATCTATCTCTATGTCATGTGACTCGTTGTTTCAATATTCATCCACTTTAATGGAAATTTTATCAATGGCCTCAGTGTTTTCAATTCAGTCATAACATGAGAGCAGCAGGGCGTGCAAACACACACACACACACACACACACACACACACACACACACACACACACACACACACACACACACACACACACACACACACACACACACACACACACACACACACACAAGGAGAGTTTGTCAATGACATTCTTTCATTATTTAGTCGAATTTCAATAGGATTCCTGAGTTATACCATTTCAAGATTGGCGTGAACAGATCACAGCCAAGCCTGAAATAAACCATCTGCGAAAACAATTTACACATACTTTTTCCCTTTACTTATTTCAAGTCTGGAAGTGTGAAGGGAAGTCTGGTTCAGCTGTTGACATTCCTCTAACACTCCGTAATGAAGCACCATCACGGGTCTCATTCACGCAACAGATGGGCTACATGTTGGGGGGGGGGGGTTCACACTCAGCCCAGGTGACAGAAGGAAGGTGATTGCGACTGTACCCATCCGAAACACCTCTGTTTGCAGGGGGTATTGGTGGCGGTCAGGCTGCAGTACTGTCAAAGTCTATATTAACCAATCAGCAGCCAGGAGCTGAGGTCATGGAGCACAGCGCACGGCAGGCGGCAGCTGGATACGCTGCAAAATGTTCAGTCAACAAAAGAGGGGAAGACGGAGTGGAATAAAATACAGGGGAAAAACGAACGGGGGGAGTACAGACACACAGTACAAGACTTCAGCTGTTGAGACGAGGAATATTAAATATTAATGTTATTTTGGAACATAACTGCTTGTTTTGCATTCTGACACATCAGAAGGAAGGGAAAGGGAGGGGGGGGGGGGGGGGTCTCAAAAACTTTCAAGAAAAGTCAATGTTTGTATATTATTTAACATTATATATAAAGGAATATACTATGTGTATGTATATATGGATATATAAATACATTTTTATAAAGAAAAATGAATGTTTTGTGACCATTAAAAACATTTTTGCATTATTTTTGTGAAATTCTTATTACTGTAATGCAAAACCAAAATCACTTCATGGAAAACCTATTTTCGGGTCAGTACATCTTGGAACAATCTTCAGATGTAAGATAATGAAAATTATGCAAAGATCCAAACATACAAAATTAAATGAAAATCTATAATCTAACACGGTAGTGTAATTTCTGATTACATGCCCATTGAACGGATCACACTATTGGATGATCAACCAAACAGAAAAGGTCAAAGTCAGCTCAATTGAACACTAGCATTTACTGCAGAACAAATATCAACATGCTTACAAAATCATTTGTAAATCAAACAAATGAGCTGCTTTCATACAGTACCATACACGGCTTATTGATTCTAGAAAAGGCTAAATCTATCTCGTAAATAGAGGATGTATTTGTTGACATGATTGTAAGAAACAGCTCAGGAGGCCTCGGCTGATCAATCTTACTCATTTCCTAATGAAAGCAGATGATACCACTCCAGGTGAGATGATGGGATGGGGTTGTTTAGACACAGAGGAACACCTGATTAGATCCAATCAGAAGGTCTGGAATAATGCCTGAGTGATGGGAAAGCAACAGTGCTAAGTTAAAGACCCATAGACAAATAAATGACATCACCTTAAAAGAGCCCTCCAATTAGACCCTTCAGTGGGCAAACCACACCCATCGTCCTGTCTAGCAGCTGCGATAGATGACAACCTTTGGTTTCACCACAAGGTCGTTGGGAAGGTTTTCATTACATGGGAGTTTCGCTGCTATTAATACTGATGGTTTTGGTCCAGTGAGATCATCTGTGTTTCTTGGTACATGATCAAGGCAACAGACAGACAGATACTAATGCAGACACAGAATCCTGATCCCTTAACAGCTCTGTGAAAGCATGTGCTTTCAAATCTAGGACAAGACAAGGTTGAGTGACTGAGGGGGAAAAAGGGCAAACGAGAGAACAGGACACACAAAAAGTCTTGAGAAAGAGCAAATAAATGTCAAAATGAAAAAAGTCAAAAACAAAATAGCAAACCGTGTTCTTATTGTGATATACTTTAATGTAAAAAAACAACAAAAAATAAATATATTTAAATAAAAAAAGATGTATGAAATTAAATGAAAAAGCATAAAACAACAACAACAAAAAACAATTATATATGTGTGTGTGTGTGTGTGTGTGTGTCTGGATAAGCTGTATTTCATTAAGATTACCATAAATACATTTGACTAATACATTAAAGCCAATCCAAAAAAAGGATGCTTTTTTATATTATTATTAATAATAATAAATTCAACTACATACTGAACATTGTTGTGTTTTATCATATTGCTGATGCAACAACATGATAAAACACACTTCCGCAATGCGTTAACTAAAAAAACATCCCTTAGCCGTGGAAAAATCACTATAATGTTCGGCCTCAAGTGGCTTACTCCTTTAATAAACAACAGAGCACTTAAAAGTGAACAGTATACAGCTCTCAGAGTACAGTGGATGGTGACCAGATTGTAGAATGAGAGAGAGAGAGTGTGTGTGTGTGAATGTGCGAGGGGGGGAAGGGCCCCCGATGGAAGATGGATGACAGAACAAGCCGCTGACTGAACTCGCTGCACTGTGAAAGCCTAAGAAACCCGAGACCTCTCTGTGTTAGCAGAGCTCCAGTCTAAAATGGCTGCCAGTCGTGTAAACAACCCAGAGAATGAAAGGGGGCTACATTTCTCCTGTGAGCCGGCCAAGAGCCGCACAGACCGTGGTTACAAATTAACCCTTTCCTTCCAACCAGCCAGTCCGTCTGCAAACTAAAAACAAAGGAAGGAATGTTTAGTACTCAGTGTTTTGTAGGAAAAATGCGATGAATATCAAAACGTGTGTCATTTCACACACTATAGTTGTTTGAATGCATAAAAACCTAAATCAGAAAGCTCGCGAAAGAGTCAAAAGATACAAAAATCGCACTTCGGCGTGTATTCAGTGGGTTCTCAGTTCAACACTTTAGATCAATCAAGTGAAACCATCCTTGAACAATCCAGCCTGCGAGCTTTTCAAGACAGACGGAGTCTCCATGGTGCCCTATAGGCCATTTCCATGTGCTCAGAAACAATCCCCTGCCCCCAAACTAGCCCCCCACCCCACAACTTCTCCGGCGGGAATCTACAGGAAGCTGTAACAGGGCCCTGGCCCTCAAGGAAGGACTGGCCTTGAAATGCAAATTGGAATTCCATCCGAAAATTGATGTCCTTTACAAGCTAATGAAAAACATCTGAAACGCTGCCAAAACGGACCCCCTTTTTTTTTTTTTTTACAACCCACATGCCATTAGTCAAGGGTAGACCGGAGCTGTGTCTGTTCAGTGAGGCGTACGTTCTTATATAAGGGGCTGATAAAAATAGAGACGAATCACGATCTTTAAAAATGATGTTTATTCAATAACACACTCACAAAAGTGTGAATTCAGCCATTTGAAAAATCAAAACTGATACCGAGAGACGCACTAAATCATATTAACAATAACATGCTATTCCCAAACGGTTGAAAAAGGATTTACGGTCTAGTTTCTCTGCGCTAGAAAGGAAGAAGGGAAAAAAAAGCTGCCAAAAAATAAACTCAACGAGCGAGTAGGAGTGAAAAGCAGGAGAAAATCAATTCCCCCTCTGCGCCTTTAATATCTGCAGAAAGAGGGGGAAGCGCACGCCCCGCTGTAGCCCGCAGCTTATTTGCGAGGCAGGAATGGAATGTCTGAGATTGCATACATTATGTGCCAAAGAGGCCCTGGGCTATGGAAGATAGTGCTGACATCACTGTCTATAAATGGTTGTGCTCGGAGGCACAGTGAATGAAAACAAAATGGGAATAACCCTTTTTGCACATAACCCCCCCTCCCTCCTCCGTTGGTGCTAAATAACAAGCACAAGCGTAGAAAGTTAAATGCCATATCGCAGTCAGGGGTGCATTGACGCGGTGGGGGGTATATGGTTAAAATAGTTTGCATGTACCAGTTTTAATATGCAGACAACTTTAAGCCATTCGCATGCTGATTTCCCCATTATGTTGTTTGTTTGCAACATTGACGTAACCAATGGAGTGGGTTGGGACTATCAGGAAAACCCGCCCAAAAACAATTTCATGCAATCAGTTATTTTAACCAATAAGTAAAGCGTTGGCAGCACAGAAAAATAACTTCTAAAGCAGTATGAACAGACTACTGTACAAATGGGCAAAGAATGGGGAAAGTTGTGATGAAATGAACATCGCGACAGATCTTTTCTTCCATTATTATGATGTACATCCGAGTAAAATGGATTATCAACAAAGAAAACAAATGTAAGGCATTGGTTCTATCCACCGGTTGTTGATCGGTTTTTGAGATTTTACGCCCACTGTAACTGCACTGTTATTCATTCCAATGACAAGAAAACAATGTAACAATATCAGCAAGAAAACGGTATTGTAATTATAAACCAAAATTATAAACAAAAGACATGCAAAACACAGCGGTGCAGACGGCCAAATGCCGGCACGCGCAGGGTTAACGCTGAACCTCTCTGCACATTCCTGAATAAATGATGTTTTGAACAAGGCTGTTACCATGGGCAACTGTGCACGATGGCACTGCAGCGTAACCTTTGGAGTGGCTGTATTTTTATCCACTGGAAACTTCTCCCTTGAAGGAGAGAGAGAGAGAGTGAGTGTGTGTGTTATGGGGATGAAGGGAATTGGAGGAGGGGAAGAAGCCGCTGGCTTCACTAGCAAGCAAAAGGGTGGACAGACTGCAGTGATTTTACAATGCGACCAAAAACAAATGTTCCCGAAACAGACAGGCAACCACATGAGAGTTAGAGATTAATAATCATTTTGAGATGTTTGCAGCAACACAAATAAATCCAACACACAACAGACTGTAAAAGAGGTTAAAATACGTCAGCGGATCAATAAATGCCTTGTAAACACGGATAGAAATGTATTCTGCTGAAAAACAGCAGCACGAAGGCAGTAATGGGATTTGTGCTCGTCTTGATATCATTAAGATATATCTCCATCCTTAAATGGCCACTCGAAATAATCATGTGCGATTTCTTAAGCATTTATGCATTTACAGGGATTATATTTACTATAAAGCCAATTACAGGGTCTTCTCCACATCTTCCAGTTGTCTGCGTCTCAAAGCATTCCATGAAAAGGTGCAGAATTTAACACACACACTCAAGACGCCACAGCAGCATGTGTAGTAAACAGGAAGTGCGACCCCCGCCTTCTGTAATGGGTGGGGTTGGTGTATCTGTTTATTTTTTCTTTGTATGTGCACTGAAACTTGAAACCCATGTGATTACGGAGACAGCCAAGGGCACCTCAAACCCAAGTCAGTTTTAGCATGACAATGGAAGCCCACTCCATCCTGAACCAGACACCACACCTTTGATTCCTCACAGACAGAGCAGCAGCGACAAGATCACTGCAATGCACCACAAAGCAAGACAAACTAAACTCTTCACCAGGTTTAGAAGGATTAGGGATGTATCATACAAAACTGAACTAAATTGCCTCGCTGTCATCTAATGTGCTGTCATACGAGCCATTGTCTTTTGCAAATATGCTAATATTTTGGCAAGGAAATCTTAATTCATATGCATGATTCAATGAGGGGGAAAAAACATTCATTTTTCACTGTGCAGCAGAATATAGTTATAAACCCTTTCAATACCTATTTTGAAATTTGATACAGATACAGTGCAACACGCATATATTTATATATATACACACACGCACTTATATAAACTGGTATATATGCTGCACGTAATGTATAATGTGTATTACACAACATGCTGATTAACAAAAACAAGTGCTGCACATGGCCTTTATGGAAACAAAATCTCGCATAGTGCAGAACTGTTCTAGTTCCCGCTTAAATTATTCCGATCTACAGGATGTGCACCACAGGCCTCCACAGTATTCAACCACAGAGCCCACTTCAGTAAGATAGCTTGGCATGTGCATTGTTCTCTGACCTTAACGTCCCCCCAGTTATTTGGTCTGGATGCTCTTGCATGGCCGGCTGCCATGAATGAATTGTGCCACCTTCTATTTGTCTGTGAAAGAGCATTAGTTTGAGTCATGGCAACAGCCACGCACCAACTGTTTTCCCTCGCTCCCGCAGCCAATGCAAGAGTACGACTGACAAGTCACATGACCAACCAGCTGAATTCTAAATGAGGAATACATCCCCAGGGCCATCTCAGGCATGTGCAAGCATTTTCCCTCTCCAGCTTTCCTACTCGCACCAAAATACTCTGACACACGGAGAGAGGGAACAGCTAACAGCTCCTAAATTGAGGCATAACAGATTAAGACACAGTGTGTGAAGAGCAGGGTGCGTATTCGAACGCCTTCTGAATATGCAGTAAAACAGTTTTTATCGTGCGCTAACAGAATTTGTTGCTAAGGGAGTAGAAAAATAACAGCACATATTAAACAAGCACTGCACCTACCCCATGTGACACACATCAGGGAGTGCTGAATTGATGTTTCATGCCCTGTGGCTGCATCAAACCTTTGACTTTTAGGTCAGTGTAGCAGTCTACATCTGTCTGGAGCAAAAACAGTGACATGAATGCAAAACACACTGACAAAAGCAATGAAAATGATATGCTTACTGTGATACTCGATCCCCTGTTACATGTAACAACAGAAATGTGCTTAGCGGAGTACTTTTCATTGTTTTTAAATGGCTTTTGTATGGATATTGTTGAAAACAAAAAACAGCATTACAAAGTAAAAGAATAATTTGGCCCTTAGTTAATATAGTTGATGAACATCTACAAAACATAACCGTTTCATAAACAAATAGACGACACTAAAAAAAATCTCAACGCAGCCAAGATGTCTTCTATTATACAGAAAGAAAGAAAAAACTATCATTTGCCAACTATAATAATTCATCAGAGCCCTTTGAAATAAATCAAGGCAGAATTCAAATATCAAAAGACATTTCTAACCTGGACAAATTAACACGCCACAAAGAGTTAATATCAATGAATTTATTACAATTTACTCAGCTCCAAGGCACGTTACAAGTCTTCTGTTACTACAGAAATATGTATAAACAAACAGAGCATTTCATTTTTCATTTACAGTATTTTTTGCTCTACTAAAGCGTCCGTGCAACTTTAAAGCAAAAAGAGAATGAAAACACGTAATAAAATATATCTGTATTCTCAGACCACGGGATACAAATTAAAAACTGCCGTTTTAAAGATCATACTAAAAAAAAAAAGAAAAAAAAGAAAAAGAAAAAAAGGACGAGATCAAGAAACAAAGAATGCCCTCTCTTAGACTCACTTCATTTGTTATACCTACCACAAAAAGTGTATTCATTAATAACATTTTTTTTTTTTTGCTTGGGATTGTACATGTAGATGTGGAAAATAAGTATGAAATTGAATAGAAATGTTAACGTAAACCGTAAAAGTGCCGTAAAAAAAGGTTTCCACGCACACATCCTCCTCCTTCGTGGAGGAAAACAAATGTCTCTGTACACTGGACTATTTCTGTTACTTCAATATTCACAACAAGTAGGCTGTGTCTCAAAACCAAGCGTGCTGCACACTTAGCATTTCAAATGCATCTATAATGTTCATAAATGTTATCTTGGTAGGCAGTTCACCAGGTTTTAAGACACCACCTTAAATATACTCGCTTCACTTGTCTGTTTCTGATGCAGGAAGCATATATGTTTATATTTAGGGGTCTCTTTCTTTCTTTACTTTCACATCACCAGCTAAAATGGTCGCTATCTCGCCTTGCATGAAAGCCCAAGGCACGTTTGACCCTACCAGGGGACATTTCTCTCCGCTGGGGCAGTACACCTCTCCTGTGGCCCCCTGCGCTTTGATGCTTTCCCGGGAACAAGGGAAGCAGAATTTGTGGTTAGGAACTGACGGGCACTGGACGAAGTGTGTGTCTTCTAAACGTTCGTGGCAGATAGTACAACACAAGGGCCCGTTATTGGCCATGGGTGAGTCTGGAATGTTCTGAGGGTGCACCTGATCCATGCCCTGATGTGAACCCGATTGGGAAGGCGTCCCGGTCAGACTGATCTCCCCGTTTCGCGAGGCCAAACGCCGCTGTCCGGACACCGAGGCGGGGGAGACCGGGCTGCTACTGTTGTGTCGGGTGGATGTGGTGGAGTGCACAGAGTTGCTGTCCTTTGGTGAGTGTGCGTTACCCAAAGTGTCTGCGACCGACATGAGCGCAGCCATGGGGGACTGTCCGTTCTGTGGGGCCGATTCGGGTGGGGTGGCTCGGCTGGAGTGCACGGTCCCCAGGGGTGGAGGTCCGCCGTGAGAGGCTGCGAACGAGCTGGACGCCATGGTCAGTTTGAGCGCCTCGCTTTGACTCGCCATCCACTGCTGTCTCTGCTGCTCCCCCTCTGCAGAGTCCGGTTCTGGGGAGGCTTTGCGTTTGCGCACGCCCGTCCTGAGCGAGCTGCCCGACGCCACGGCCCGGGGCATGTTGACCAGCGCCGAGGGCAGCAGAGGGCAGCTGGCGTCGATGTAAGGCTGGGGCAGCATTTCACCCCCGAGCCCCTCCTTAAAGAAACGCACAGACTCCGGCAGCAAATCGCCCAGGAGCCTCCAGTCGCCAGACCCATGCTTTTTCTCATATTCCAGGTATTTAAAGCCAGAAGAAAGCCCTCTGCCAAAGTCTTTCATGCAGTCCTGATACATCTGTTTAGCCACACCAGACGCACTGGAAAACACATTACCAGATCCACTGGGATACTCAATGAAGATTTTCAGTTCATAGTCCATGCCGGGCTTGGAAATGGCATCAAAAGCAAACACCCTACCTACAAGGGAATGATCTTTCTTGAACCTCACATCAAACGGAGTGCAATTGGAAAGCGTGATCAGTGTGTCCCTCACTATCTTAGGTTTGTTCGCCCAATCCTCTGACCTGTTTCTCAAACTTTCACCAAGTTCAGACAGAGCCTCTGCGTTTCGCTGTTTCTCTTTCAGGTCTCTCTCTTGGTCCGTGCTGGACACAGAACCAGGTCGTTTACCCTGCTCGGAGAGCGCGAGCGCAGGTCCGATGCTGGTCGTGGCTGGAGGGGCTCGTCCAGACAGGCTGTGCTGTGCTATACTCGCCGCTGACGGCGGGCCGTTCAGGAGGGTCTGTGGGAGGAGGTTCGGCGGCACGCTCATCTGCCCCGACACAGCCACCAGCCCGTGGTTCCGACGCGAGTTAGGGCTCTGTCGGTTAAGCTCGGGGGGTCCGTCGTCTGATTTGGGGAAGCCGTTCGGTCCACCGAGCCCGTTCGGAAGCCTGTGCGCGCCGATGCTGGAATAATCAAAGCGCGATCTCTCTGTTCCGAGCGCGTATCGGTCCAAACCGGACTGTTGTTGCTGCTGTTGTTGTTGTTGCTGCTGCTGCTGCTGTTTGGACGAGCCGTCAACATGATTCATCTGCACCGACTCCTTGGATGACATTCCCGCTTGTGCTTTCACCGCAGGCGGCGGCGCGGGACCCGGGGATCTCCCTTCCTGGAAGCCATGAGCCCGCTTCAGATGGCGCGCGGTCTCGATAACAAACTCGATCCGATCCGCGCCCTCGTAGTTCACGCAACCCCTGCATACGGCCTCCGTAAAATCCCAAATCATCGCCCACGGCATGCGCGGCAGGTCGCACAGATAACACGACTGTCTCCTCGACGAGGAGACCTGCGCCGAAGACATGTTGAGCTGCTCCTCTCGGATCCGTTATACGGTTACTAGGAGGCGAATGCGCCTCTTCTGCTTCTCGGAATGCCACCTGGCTGGGCCAGTGACGTCAGCACCACGTTCCGCAGTTCCTTTTTCTGTTACAAATGACAAGCCACTTGTTGCCATGCGAGTGCGCATGCGCTAACCACTCCCTAACAAATCTTCTGAATGGGCCGAGAAACGCGCACCACCACCATTATGGCAAGCCTCCTAAACAATTATGCTTCAAAACATACTATTGTCTATTTTTAAGTTACTAGCATTTTTTAAATGATCATTAAGTAAATCCAATTGTCACTATTCAGTACTTATTATAAACGAGTATTTATGTCATTATAGTCACTCTAATCTCAATAGTGGCAAGTAACTATGCCATTGTTATTGGTAACACATTTTAATGTTTGTGTTTATTAGTATATTCGAATAAATAAGTACTATTAAGTCTAGAATATGCCTCTAGGAAATAATCACTAGAAACTAATAAAGAGTTAGTATATAAAATCTGAAATAGACACCAGCATGCATACTAGTCTGTAGTGAATAGTTAATATCTGACCAGATAGGTCTATTTAAAAAACAAAATGTTACCAGTAAAAATAGAATAGTTATTTGTCACTATTGGGATAATGACTAGTACCAAAAATATAAGTACTAGTATTTAAAGAATAAATGTGATCAATACTAGTTTCTAATGAATAAATTGTTTTAAATGCTAATTGAATAGATACTCGTCAATATTAGAAAAGTTACTAGTGAAAATTGAATGGATAATTGTCATTACTGGATCACATACAAACACGTACTAACAATAAAAACATGGGGGAAAATTATTTAGCTAATAAATATATTTTTTTATTAAAATTTTTTAAAAAATTTAATGTTCAGCCTGCTTGCCATACCTCATTAGCCAGTTTGCTTTCAGAAT
Source organism: Phoxinus dragarum (assembly GCA_033366665.1). NCBI lineage: Eukaryota > Metazoa > Chordata > Actinopteri > Cypriniformes > Leuciscidae > Phoxinus > Phoxinus dragarum. Next base: position 27,623 of record JARPMJ010005950.1, read on the forward strand.
ACAAGAGCCAGAGTTGTGGGTGGAAAATCTGAGGTATTCATGTTTCTTCCAGAGTGTCGATTCTTATTGCTTCTAAAATGTCCATAAGATTCATATTCTGTGGTCCTATTAATAATGCAAGATAATATTGGAAAAATGCTTACACCAGCAAAATGCATACGATTTACAATAAAAATACGCATATTGTGGCCATACATGCATACAATACATTTTTGGGCATTTGAAATAATATCTATGCTCCATGGTGTAGAGGCTGCCTTAAACATAAACAATACCTATTTTAGATATTCTGACATATTTAAGTGATTTAATATGATTTTCTGGTAATATCGGTCAGTCTCTGAGTGCTTGTTTACTTTGAATGAGGAAGCTTGGCAGCCCCGCCCCTAAAGCCCGTTTCCCATAGTCTATTCTTTGCTTAACAACACCCCGTAGATGATGTAAAAACAAAACAAAAAAAACTCGCCCTGTTATACAACAAGACGAGGGGGTGGAAAAACCAAAAGAAGGGGGGAAAAAAAGCAAGGGAGGTCTGGAGAAGAGGAGAAATGCCATTTATTGCAATCCCTGCATTCTGCTGGCACGGAAAGAAGCTGTGCTTTATCCAAGCAAAAAAAACAACAAAAAAACCCCCATAACTACCAAGTAGGCAGGAGCCAAAGCGGAGGATGTGATTTTCTCCCTCCGCTGAAAATTATATATACAGTACATCAAGCATTGCAGAGCCTGAATTTGGATGTCAAACGGATAAAATAACCACTACTGATATGGCAAGCAGAATGTCTTTCAGCTTGTAAAGCCGGAGACAATTTGTACAGTATTTGTGCTCTGTGCTTGTGACTCGGGTGGTGTAAATGAGCCTGATGTCTTTCGTTTGTGCCCCAAATTAACGACACAAAGAAACGAGTGTTTGTGCAAATTATCTTGGAGCGAGTCACTTGACTTCAAAATGAAATCAGGCTTTACTTTGCAAACACTCAAACGCCCTTCCGTGACACAAGACGGATAGTAGAACTCAAATATTTATATTTTGGAGAACAACACTTATATATTATAATTATATTGCACAAACATATTTCACTGGGGGTTTTTTGGGCAGAAAAAAAATACAATCCTTTAGCAAAAATTTAAAGTTTAAATATGCAGTCTGCCAGTAAAGGATATTTCACTCTCCTTCTTTTTCACTGAGGGATGTTTCGCTGTCCCTGTAGTCTTCTCATGAATACAGATCACCCTGAGGCTTGGCACTCACTCACACACACACACACAATGTGCAGAACATCCACCCACCTACCTACGCTCACACACACACACAGAGCCACATACATGTGCGGTCACACACACTCGGAATGGAAAGTTTTCCACATTCAGCTTTCCACCAGCTTATCGCAGGGGTTAACTCTCAGCTTCCGCTAAGTGGCTGGCGGGCTGCCAGAGTGAGGGATTCTGGGAAAAGGCAAGTCTTGCCAAGTACAAACTGCCAACATTAAGCAGGCCTGACAGCCTCTCTCCTCCTCCAAACCTGGCAGCCATTCAAAGTGCTCTTTCATTTGAGACGCTGGCGGGCGGCCAGATGCATGCAGATTTACTTTACCTATTCTCAGATGGAGCCGATAGAGACCGCCCCGCAGTTGCCATGGGAACCAGAGGCTGCTCGGAGACTTCCCAGAGCTGCTCGTGTGTGCACATCTTGTGTCGAACACTCGGTAACCTGCAGATGTATGACTTTCTCTCTCCCTCACTTGATTTTTTTTTAAGAAGAGACCTTACTGTCACACAGAAATACTGACTGGAAAAGAGAAAGAGAAATGCAGCTGCTGATCTACCAAAAAAAAAAAAAAAGGTGGTGGCGGCAGTGAAAGCAAATGTACTCTTTTAAAATCTTATGTTTTTGCAAAACCCACACACACTGTATTTCAAAGCGTCCAGTAGAATATACAAGAGGCTCTCGATCACAAAAGAGTATAAAAAGCACACTAGGTAAAGCCGCATTTATTGAAAAGGACACATTTGAAATATTACCCAACATGTATGTTAATAAACAGTCCTTTTTTGCTAGAGGAGCAAAAAGAGTGTGTTGCAACACCACGGTACATTGACATATACTTTGTATATGATTACCATATTCATGTTAGTAACAGACAGACATATCTAGCATGTTATTAGACAATATTTTAGGATATTTATGTCTGTCTCTATCTCTCTCTCTCTGTGTGTGTGTGTGTGTGTGTGTGTGTGTGTGTGTGTGTGTGTGTGTGTGTGTGTGTGTGTGTGTGTGTGTGTGTATTTTAAGATGTATTTTTATTTGTATATATACAAATATATATTAAACATGTTTTTACTGTATTTTGATCAAATAAATCAGATGTGTTCACAAGAACACTAGAAATAGAAATCCTTTGTAACATTATAGAAGTCTTTACTGTCACTTGATCAATTTAATGCATCCTTGCTGAAAAAAAAGTATTACTTTCTTAAAAATAAAACCAAAGAAATCCTACTGATCCCATACTTTTGAATGGTATTATATATCAGTCCATCGAATCAACCACTAATTCCTTTCATATTGACATGGTAGTCTAAGGTATGTCAAAGAACACCATTACACATGCCAAAAAACATGGTATTGCCATGTTTAACGTCTGGAAAAAAATTGTTACTTTTAGGTACTGTTTGTTAGCATCAGCTGCAAACTGTCTTCTGCTTGCCCCATGACAGTTATATAAACTCCAATTCAAGTGTCTTGCTCCGCATGACAAATCTTCTTCAAGGAGGCCAAAATGAATTTGCAGATGTAGCGGAAAAAGTGTTTGGAACGGGATCCAAAAACATGTTCGAATTATTGAGAACCTCCCTTCCTACATCAGAGGCCAAGAACAAAGCCATTCAAAGTTAACCACTAACATCAACGCACCGCTTCTTGTACTGTCATTTTGACAAGTTGCGGTAAGCCTCTCACAGCGAGAGACACTCGAGCAAAACACGTGTACGCTTCGTCCGTTTTTAAGTGACACTTGCTTATGGAACATTAGGAAGGCGTATTTAAACTAAAAAGACAAGGCGGCCTTAACTGAGCACCATAAATAAAACAAAAGCATTCCTTTGGCTTGGGAAAAGAAGTAGTTATGTAGGTCCACTACTATGGTTACACACTGTGTACGCCGAAACACGAAAGGCCGAGAGCTGTGTGCCTTCCTGCTCTGAAAAGAGATCTGTTATTACCTGGACCGCTCTGGTTGGCCGTTGTCAGCTGTTGCCATGGCGAACCTCTTCACCCCAACAGACTGCACAACGCATCTCTCGGGAGACCTCCGGTTATTAGGGCTCTGGTCCTGAAGTCTGCCATTTCCTGCAAAGAGAGAAGATATGGTAAAGGATCAGCCTGGCCACCAGACACCTGCCGCAGTCAGCAGTCCGGTTCATCACTGCCAGAACACACACTGCTGCAGGCCTACGACTCTAACAAGGCCCCGTGTGTTTCGGCTAGTCATCAATTCTGCAGAAATGCGGTGCGCCGTGCCAATAACCCGGACCATAAATACATGATACGCGCCAGGCGTTTCTGAACACAAGCGAGCGGTTATTCTTTCTATATTCTTTCAGTTTGTCAGGCTGTGACTGTAAATGGAAAAAGTCAAATCGAGAGCACGGAGGGGGAAACCTCATACGGCGCAGATGTAAAATATCCTGGTGCTTTTTCCTGAGCCCTATTAGGAGGCCGGAGAGTGGAATGTTCTCCCCGCGGCACTGCGGAATGCAGACGAAAGGAAACAAAGCTATATAAATACGCAGGACAAGGATTTCTCAATCCTCCAAAAACAACAGTAGAGCTCCTGACCGTAATCATTTCCTTAAGGTCAAAAAGGCAGCGTAAGGAGGGCCTCCTCCAACTGGAACAACAGCAGCGCTGCCATGCGCGCCTCCAGCGGGCCCCAGTGTCTGGCTAACAGGGAACATGAGGCTTCTTGAATACGGTTAAACGAGCAGCTAAAGTCTCATGACTCAACGGCAAACAAAGCCTCCTGTATCGCAGACCCTCTGCGCCGTGTTTCCTGTGAGAGAACAAGCAGACGTGCAAAAACAATCAGCGCTGTTAATGACTGCAAAAAAAAAAAAAAAAAGCTGTGCTGGAAAATGTCTGGAGATTTAACACATTTGAGAAATACCTAAAATTAAACTATAGATAGACAAATGTTACTACAATTACAAAAAAATGTGTCTACTGTAATATATTTTAAAATGTAATTTAACCTGTGAAGGCGAAGCTGAATTTCCAGCATCATTACTCCAGTCTTCAGTGTCACATGATCCTTTAGAAATCATTCTAATATGATGATTTGCTGCTCAAGAAACATTTCATTAATTCATTTCAATATTATCATCAATGTTAAAAACAATTGTGCTGCTTAATACTTTTGAGGAAACCGTGATTCTTTGGTGAATCTAAAGTTCAAAAGAACTGTGTGTGTGTTGTGTTGTGTAGTGTGTGTGTGTGTGTGTAGTAGTGTGTGCGTGCGTGCTAGTGTGTGTTCAATTGACCGATCAATGGCAGACAGGGAGTGTTTTGGAAACCTGTCTTGATAAACTATTAATAAACTAAACTAATTAGAATAACAATTAGAAAAAATAGGTTTAAAATAGTTTTTGATGGACTGCAGCATGTCTATTATTCATTTACACATTGAAACGCCTGAACGAAGGACACAGAAATGTAATAAAAAATTTCGTCATAGCACCCAAGAGGAAAAATTTCAATAAACATATATTGTAACATGAAAAACCAAATCAATAACTTCATTAACCAGACTGTAGCAGTCATCAGTTTTCTGGGTCATATTCTTTCCAGTTGCATTCTGGGATTGTTTACTGTGACAGCTGGAAACAACAGCTCCTGATAGGTCTACGCGAAGTTGCCAACGTTACCGCACAGATTCCTAACCCTTTTCCCAGCTGCCGCGTGACGTCAAACCAACACACATCCGCAGCTGCAAAACATCAGCTGTAAAGTTCGAGACCCGTGGCTGCGCGGAGATCCATTCTGCTGCTTTTATAATTACACCAAACACAGAGCTGTAAACAACAGTCAGCATTTAACATGGAGCTGGCACCTCACCAAGGGCCGTATTCTCGTAATAGTGCTGCCAGACACACAATGCCAGACTGCTGCTCGTCGGGAGCGCAGCTCACAGTGCTAGTGAACACCTAAAAACCCCATGCAGGTTAAATGGCTACAGGGGAAAAAAGCAGGGGTGTGCAGGTTGTCTGAGGCATTAAGTGCATTATGGGGAACAAAGAACCTTAATGCATTTGAAGGCCTGGCTAGCGTGTCTGTGCTCTATTAAGTTGTGACGCACGGCATGTGACCCACCCCCCAGCGCACATCAACACTGATGGAGGCCTCGGAAGGTAAGGGCACTGGCTAATAATAAATTCTGCCATTTATATCGGAAAGGGCATCCCTGCGGGGGGGCAGACAGATTCTCCTGGTATCTCCCGGCTGACATGGAAGAGGTGACAAGAAGCTTTCCAGCTTTAAGAATGTACAATGAACACATTAGGATCACAATGTATGTCATGGTGTTAATGAAACATGCTAGTATATATGAAGATATTTATCTGCCTGCTTATCCTAAACTGTATCATCTATATTTACTGTGAGGTTTGGGGTCAATATGGCTTTTATTTAGCAAGAATGCACTAAATTGATCAAAAGTGACAGTAAAGACTTTTACATGATAAAAACAGATTTCTATTTCAAATAAATGCTGTTCTTTTGAACTTTCTATTCATCAAAGTACCCTGAAAAAACGTCATGGTTTACACAAAATTATTAATCAGCACAACTGTTTTCATTATAATGTTTCTTGAGCAGCAATGAATTAAAAGATTGATTTCTGAAGGATCATGTGACACTGAAGACTGGATTAATGATGCTGAAAATTCAGCTTTGCATCACAAGGAATAAATTACATATTCAAATAAATGTAATTATAAAACAGTTATTTTAAATAGCAATAATATTTCACAATATTACCGCTTTAACGGTAAATGCAGCCTTTGTGAGCAGAAGAGACTTTAAGAAACTCTTACTGACTTTTGAATAGTACACATACATGCACGCATAAACCATTTATAAAATCAGATTGAATAATTGCACAGTATTTAAAGATGATGTCATCTCCCTAAGATCAGGTAACCGCATATTTCGACAGTGTTTGTCTAGTACGAGCTAAAATTCCTACCCATAAATCTTTGATGAGGTAAGACCACATGAATTTCTGTTGAGGGCATCTGCAATATTCATAACCCTTAATGTAAAATCTGCAGGCCTCTCAACTAACAGGATTTGGCTCTTGTTTCACCTATTAGATTTTACTATCTTCACAACCAGTTTGGATCTGACTGACCTAAAGGCTAAATTAATAAAGAATAAAGAATGAAATTTCAGTATGTGACTACATGTACATACACTATTTATGCTATTAAAAACTCATTTGTCACACCACAGGACCATTTAAGTGAACAACAAAAATGCTAAAAGATTATTAAAAATGGAAATTACAACAAATTTTGATTATATTATTGCTGACATTTTAAATAAATGATTCACTGTTTTTAATTGTTATAGTAGTCAAACATCAGAAACACAACAATTAATAACTGGTTAAACATTGATTATTGGACACTTTAGCATAAAAACACTCTGCATCATATCAGTCATTAATAAAATAAAATAAAACACTTTCTCTTTTACACTCATTTACATTTGTAACCTAAAAAGCTGATGCTAAAAAAAAAAATCAATACACAGTAACAGCTGCTAAATTTATCTTTATGACAAAAGCATGCATGAGCTCTGATAATTAAAACAGCTCTAATACGCCTCTCCTAATTTCCTGGTGCATTACTCATAAACAGGTGAACATAAAAGTATCTTCTAGTCTACACAACAAATCTTCACGCTCCAGATTTCGCCTCTCCGCATGTATTTAATGGCGCTTTGATGATGTACACGAGAAACAAAAGGAAGGTTGGCTAAAAATAGCCCGTTTCAATGGAGAGAGAGAGAGAGAGCGGTCTGACAGCCGAAGAGATGAAGCAACGCTGCCACTGAAATAGCCGGGTTGCCATGACGACCAGATTGATGCTCACAAATGACAAAATGGAGTCAGTAGCAACAGACATCTTACTGCTGAATTTTCCCACTGTCTCGACACACACGACCCAGCAAAACAGCAACCTGGACCCTTTGTGTTTACACTTGCTGATTTCAGAATATCGCTGACTTTCACATCAAATTCTCACACTCAATCCGGAGGAGTGCATTGTGTATGTATGTAGGTCGAATGTGCGCTTATAAGAAAACAGACAGAACTAATGCTTTGGCTGAGAATTTTCACACTCCAGGAAAAACACACACCGAAAAACTGCAAGCCATAATTAACTCTCTGTTCTCCCACACACATCCATCAACGTGCGCCTAAGAATAAGCTCCGGCGTCTGGGAAAGCAAACCTGCGTTCATGTGGGAGACACCTAGGGGGATTCGATTCAGGTGGGAAAATTCTCCCAGGTTTCAGACTGACGGGCGTGTGTCAGCGACCCCATCTCGGAGCGCACGGCTCGCGCCTAAATTACCAGCAAATTGGAAAAAGAGTAAGAGCGATGTGAAATAGAAAATCAGGAATGTTGTCTGTGATAAACAAGTGCTCCTCGAGAGTGATTCGGCCTAGGCTAGTATACTCAAGCGGTTACACAACATTGCGAAGGGTCATTCAGATCTACCGCGGCCTGTTTAATGACACACACTACTTGAAGACACTAAAGCAGCTGTGTTACCAGGTCAGCCTGTGCTAACATGCCCGAAGCTTTCCAATAACAAGCCTCGGCTCTCTCCGACAGGAGCAAAACAGCGTGACTGAGGCGAACAGCTTGAACTGTTCATATTTACACAGCTGTTCAGCGGTGACACCTCTTTCAACAACTGCTTTTTGCCTTAATTGGTTTTTAGAGCAAAAGCAAGTCTTCAATTCAATCCGGAGGAGTGACAGATTGGTTGAGTGATGGTGTCTAAAGGGAAAAAACATGCTCGGGGATAAATTACTGGTTTTGGAGTTCGAGAACATGAGGTTCTGGGCTGAGCTGATCATTGTTGCCTCCTAAACAGGAAACTAAAAGCAGGCGGTATCTTGGCGGAGGCGAAGCACAATGGATTCCAAAGCCTGTAGCCATGGATGCAGCGAATGCAATTCGAAATTAGTGATAAGATATGAGCCTTAACCAAAGAAAATATGCCGCAAAATATGCGCAGAAGTAATTAATTAAAATGCTGTGTCTACTTGCCAAAACATAGTCAATGCGTATTATGAAGAAACAAATCAGATAGGCCTATTGATACAAAAAGACTTTGCATGTAAATAATTTACTTTATGCAAAGGCCAAATAACAGAAACAAAAAAGCATCTAAATCCAGAAGGACATTAGCCAAGAAAGCTTGTAGATTCAATCACACAGAATAACTTGGGAGACAGTTTTCCATCTCAGTTTTCTGCTGTTATGGATTATCATTACCTTTGATTAATCTAATTACCTCTGACTGATCTATTAACCTACATGACAATAAATTAAAAGAGGATATCTGTTTTTACATTATATGTATATATATATAAAATGTAGGTCTGTTAGTGATGCAAAAGCAAAAATTCAGTAGTGACGCTACTGCCATCAAGTGGTTTCAACTTGAATGTCATCATAAGACCACTCTAGGACTAATTTAAAAAAATTAACCAATAAACAATTTATTCAAAGAATAATTTCAGATCTCTGCTTTGATGGGGTCGTGAATCAAAAGAAATAAAAAAGAAAGTAAAATGCACCCACAAAATCTGGGCCTTGAAGCAAAACCAAATAAATCTGATATCTGCCATTAATGACCGTATTGCTTCCTGCCAATAAACTATCAGAGAAAATGATGCATGAGAGAAACCGACCTTGGTTTTTGAGAGAGGATCTTTGAGGTTTGATGGAGCTGGTTGATGATGTCCAGTGGGTGGGTTTGGGAATGACCTTGCGTGGTGCGGGGGTGTCCAGGGGGCTTCTATGCACATCTGCTTGTTTCTCTCGGCACACATCCTTTGAGACTGCAAGAGAAATAAACCAATGCAGAAACAATAACATCAGCACCCTTTGCAATTCTAAATATATACAAATATAAAGTTGCCCCAAAGAAGAATGTGGGCACTTAAGCCACCATTAAATATGTATAAATGTATTTGCATTGTATAACAGAAATATCAAAATTAATTGTTTCACTTTAAAGAAAAAATAGGATGAGCACACTTTTCAAACAATTTTTTTTTGCAAAATGTCTGTTGTGTTTCAAAATATTCGAAATAAAGACAAAAAAGTATTGAACACTATGGTTGTCAAACATGTTTATTGTTAATATGATGAACTACACCTGTGGCCTTAGTGAACTTGAGGGGAACTGACGTCATGTGACTTGAAAGGCCATATTATGTCTTGATTTTGTTTTTGAGGTCTACAAGAATAGGTTTTTATGCTTTATTTTTCACATATTTTACATTGTTCCAGCACCTCTCTTCCCGGTCTCTCATTAACGCTCTGTTTAGTTCCTGTCTCTATGAAGCCTCTCCTTGCGAAAAGTGCAATGTGCTCTGATTGGGCAGCTGGACGACCAGTGTTTTGTGATTGGTCAACCGCCCCTTACCATAACACTTACACAACTCAACGAGGCCTTGCATCTTTTTTTGCGTATGCATTGGGCGGTACCGTAATTATTTAAATTAGGAATATTGTGAAAACTCAAGAGTACATTTAAGGAATTTCAGGGAGTTCAGAAATAGCACTTACTGATATGGAGAATAACTCACTTTGGAGTGACTTTGTTCTTTTATGCTCAAACAGCAACATTACACACTACAGAAAGTTTAAAATATAAAAATAGAATAATATCCAAAAGTGTCAAAATACTTCTTAGTGTCACTGTATTTATAGATCAAAGTGCATGATTTATATCAGATTATCATACAATGGACCAGGTCAAAACATAAATTATTATTAGAAGGGCTCATATTATTACTAATTTTAATTTCTAAAAAAGTAAGCTGTCATGGTGATTAATTCCTCCTTTGAGACACAATCTGCATATTGCCATTATAGATTGTGAAAATATTCAGACAAATATACCAACTCACCTAAGCTTCTAGCAGAGGTTTGATCAGTGGAAAAGAGTCTGATGCTGCGACTCCCAGAGATCTGACCTGGCAGAGAGTCTGTCTGGGTGATTCCAGAGCCGGTGTGCTGGGTGGACTGCGAGTCTGTGTTCGCACGAGCCACTACGACATCCAGAGCCGAGCCCAAGAGACGATTCTACAGACAGAGGAGAGAGCGCCTGTGAGCTGCGTCATATGAGAAAGTAATGCACACATTGACAAACACAACCAATTATGAAGCAAATCTGAAACCTCTGCAGGTCTCTGAAATGAAGATGCTATACAGCAACATGCGACTGCTTAAAACAGAAGTCTGGAATGGAAGTCTTTTTTTCAGAATAAAAGAGTTCAATCTACTATGTACTCTGTTCAGTATTTGGTACTTAGCCGACCTGATGAACACCAGTGGAAACTATACTTCAGCATATCATAACTGAGGATATTTACAGAAGCAAATACATTTAATTCACATGTTAAGGAGGGTGGGAAACATGAAAACTAAATTATGAATGTTTTTGGTACAGTAAACCTAAGTAGACTTAGAATAAAAAAGTGAAATAAAATACTAAAATAAAACAAAAAGAACAAAAAGAAAACAAGACAAAACAATAAAAAAAATTAAACATTTAAAAAAAAAAACAGAACAAAAAAAAACCCATTAAAATTAAAAACTAAACAAACATAAAACAAAGATGAAAAAATAAAATAAAAACAAGACAAAACACTACAAAAACCAAAATAAAAAACAGAACAAAATAAAATAAAAAACAAAACAAAATAAGACAAAACAAAAACTAAAAAGTAATATAAATAATAAAATAAATAAAAACAAATACATTAAAAAATGTAATAAAATAAATAAAATGAAATAAAAGGCAGATTCTGCATCTCCAGATCTGGACAGAGATCTTGCCAGCTTTACCTGCAGTTGAATCTGCTGACATTGAATTGTCTCCAGATGTTGCAGTCTCTGCTGGATCAGAATGTTAAGTTGCTCTTCCAGATGGGCCGCTCTCTCAGCAGAAGTGTTCTCAGTCCTGGCCGGCCTCCCCGGCGGGACACTGCCCTCTGCTGCCTGCAACCTCCTCAGCTCAGCGGTTACCAGTGCGATCTGAGCCTCCATCTCTCTCTGAGCCTGATGGGACAAACAAAGACAGTTAAAGAAGACTGCTAGAATACGATTGATTCATGAATTTAAGAATGTTAAAAAGCTATATGAATCCACGAAGGTCTACCTTGACAAGTGGCGCTGTGGCGGCAGTAGTAGCAGCTGTTATCGCTGCCACACTTGCAGAAGTCCCAGGATCTCCTAATGGAAAAGCAGGATCTGACTGGCCTCTTGGAGTCTGGGATCTGTCTTGGTCCAACACTTGTACTGTCACGTTTCGTCTTAAAGGGGCGTTTTGGGATCTGAAAGACATAGTGAAATATCAATGACCATGTTTGATCATAGGAGCGACTGAATGGAAGCAGATGTTACAGTACCTCTTCCTGAGGGCTGCAGATATTGCTCCTCTCCCATCAGCAGAGTATGTAGAAATCTGCACATCTTCACCTGTGGTGTTCAGAAATGTCAAATCAATTTACAATGGTGGCATTCAGCACTCGAATAAGTATATAAGGATAGTTTATGATACAAAATCATATAATAGGCATATATAACATGGTACTATATGCCAATATAACATAATATATAAGGGGTTTTCACATTTTTCCATGGAAAAATTAAAAAGAAAAACAGTGTATAATTTTTTTTTAAGGATTAATAAAACATTAGATTGAAACAAGACAAATTTAGATGAAAAAACAAATAAATAAGAAAATAATATAATAATATTATAATATAATATAACATAATATAATATACCTTTTGACTTTAAGTTTCCTGTCTGCATGACTGTAGTTTGAGCTTTAGCTCTCTCCTTCCTGGAGGCCTATGTGACAGACACTTTTTGTTAATTAACATAGAAAATTACAAAATATTTTAATAAATGTAAGTTTAGATTGTTTAAAAATTAATAAAATGAGTAAACCAAAGTAAACAAAATCTCACTTTGTCAAAAAGGTTAGCAAATTTATTTGATGGTCCAGCAGCCTGTTGTTCATCTGGTCCAGCTGAGTTCAGATAAATATGAATTTATTCTTTTGATCATTTTGATCTCATAATTGAACTAAAACCAGTCTGATAGTGTTACCTGTATCTGCAGCTGAAATGATATTCACAGGGAGGACAGGTGGGATTTCTCTCTCATCCACAGAAAGCACATGTTCAGAGTCTGACAGTCTCCTGATGTAAATATTAACTTTATTATGACTCCTATGCTGTTTTTCCTCTCTGCTGGCACCCAAAGCAGCTCTGGTTGACTGAATTAAAACATCTGCTGCATCAGAACTAGACGTAGAGTCGTTTAAATGTGTGTTATTGATCACAGACACACAATAAGAGTCCATTTCCACTTTTACATCAGTAATAAGACAGTCCAATAAGAGGTGAAGGTTGTTTTTCAGTCTTTAAACGGTTAATAATACCGCTGTGCGGGTCCATTAAAGCGTCAATAACAGTCTTACCGTAAGGGTGACGTCAACATAACGATTATTGTACGTATTTCCAGAGATATCCACAGATGACACACGTCAATCACTCAGACGTTGTTGTCAGTAATGTATTGGTTTTAAATTTCCCGCCGCAGTTGATTTTTTAAAGCATCAGTTTTGATCAGCCTCTCTCAGTTCTGTTATTATATTAAATCACGTCTACATTTGAGTATTTTACCGTAATATCCAAAGGATGCTTTTTTCAGTTCACTTCAGCTGTAAGTCCAGTTATTTTCACAGCGTCGGTAGTTGCCGACAACAAAAACTTCACAACAACTGTGATCTTGGAAGGAAACAACGACGTGACGTTCAACAGATTTCAAAATAAAGGTTTTGTCTTCTCTTTGCTTTGGTCTAAGAAGTCTTTACACTGCTGCCCCCATTGGGTCGTTATCAGAATATGTTTACTTGTTTTACAGTATTTAATGTTTTAATATCAAGATGGTAAGATAAAAAAAGTAAATAATCAAAAGAAGGGATGGTTGTCTTTGATTGTTTACCATGTCATTGATATAATTAAATAAATCAAATCAAATCAAATCAAATTAAAGAAATCAAAGTCATAAAAAACAAACAAAACAAAAAACATCAAAATCATAATACACCCCCAAACACACATTTCTTAAGGGCTTTTTTGATGCATAATTCATACTGGATATTGAATTCCCACATGTTTTTAATATTTAATTCACAGGGACTTTTAATTATTTGTTCCGGAAGTGCCGATTCCGTTCTGTTCTCTCACATGTCCTTCAGCTTTGACTGTCTGACAGCAAAGGTATCCGCTTTACTGCTATTTACGTCTCTTGCTTTTTAGTACGTTTATGGTCTAAATCTTATTTACTATAAAGCTATTATTCATTTATTTATTTTGTAAGGCATTTTTCGCATAGCCTGTCTTATAAATGCACTGTACATGTGAGATGATGCTAAAGGCTAATCTAGCCACTCATCATCATCAATGCTCGTAAGAGAACGTATATATTTTAAGCAAGTTGTGGGCTTTCAGTGAGAGGTGGGAGACGGGGAGGTCTACTGTTTTAAATGCTCTTATTGTGACTAATTTTTATTCAATTTCATTCACAGCATCTCACTGTATTGTAACTATGGCAGCTCAGGTTACTGAATCAGACCAGATCAAACAGGCAAGAGGAATCTTACAGACATAACCATACACTTATATTGTCTATTTGTAATTATGAAATCATTCAGTAACCTTTTTTACTGATCATCTTTGTATTTTGCAGTTCAAAGAATTCCTGGGAACCTATAATAAACTGACAGAAAACTGTTTCATGGATTGTGTTAAAGATTTCACTTCAAGAGAGGTCAAGCCAGAGGAGGTATGTGATTCAGTTTTCTTAAATATACTTTAAATAAATGTTGTTGTTATTAAACAGGCTTACAGTTTACTTTAAGGTGACATGGTTACACTATAGAGTTAGGGTTTGGTTAAGTGTTAGTTACTTCTAGTATGCATAATTTACTGTTATTACTATAGTATGTACATTTAGTAACATGTAACCATGTCACCTTAAAATAAAGCGTTATCTTAAACAGGACAATGAACTCGATTTGAATACACTCTTCTTTCCAGACCTCATGTTCTGAGAGCTGCTTACAAAAGTACCTGAAGATGACGCAGAGGATCTCCATGCGCTTCCAGGAATATCACATCCAGCAGAATGAAGCTTTGGCTGCTAAAGCCGGCTTGTTGGGACAACCACGATAGTCAACTACCGCTGGACTGAACCCCAGACCATTATTCCAGCGTGGAGAAGGACCCTCCGAACTGGAGCTGCAGGACACAGGACGCAGGCACTGGGAATAGTGTGAGAAGCCCTCACATGTCTTCCGGCTCTTCGGATTACTGGATTGTTGGTTATCAAAAAAGACGGACACTCTCATTTTGACTGTAATGCTGGTCTTCTGTAAAACGTGAAAGATCTTGATTGTTTTTATGTTAGAGAATAATGCAAAATGAAATGTTAGATAACTCTAATATTCAGATTTGTTCATGCATAATTTATCTAATGAAATAAATACTAAATGCTTAACACGGATGAGTTCTGAATCTCTACAGTGGGGTGAATCTCACAAAACATGCCCAGGTCATAAAGTTCACCCCAAATTCTAAATAAATAGATTTTTGCTTAAAGAAATTATTGTGCATTTCAATGACACTCAAGTAAATATTTAAATATGTTGAGTATTTGCACTACCTTAAATTAATGAATATTTTATATTAATATTATATTAATATAATTAATTATAGAATTAAAGGGAGAACGTGCAAATACTAATATATATATATATAAAAATACACAGGTGAAACTCAAAGATTTTGAATACCGTGCTAAAGTTAATTTATTTCATTAATTCAACTAAAAAGGTGAAATTAATATATTATATAGACTCGTTACATGACAAGTGAGATATTTCAAACCTTTATGTGTTATAATTTTGATGATTATGGCTTGACAGCTATAAAAACCTTTTCACAATATTCTAATTTTGACTTTGGGGTTTTCATAAGCTGTAAACCATTATCATCAAAATTATAACAAATAAAAGCTTGAAATATCCCACTTTGCATGTAATGACTCTATACATTAGTTTAACCTTTTAATTTGAATTACTGGAATAAATAAATTTTCACAGGTATATTTATATATATATACATACACACATTAAAGAGTGAAAATAATATACTGTACATTATTTGCACTCTTTAATTATATAATAAGTGTTTTATATAGAACACTTCTTACAATAAAATAGTTGACTTGATTTATGTGAAAATTGTGAATGTCAATATATTACTTTGTCAATTATATTAGTGTGTTTCTGCCAAAAACAATTAGTAAATTGTGCTGAAATTGTATTTTTTTGTGAATTTTCAACCAGTTAATAAAGGAAAACATATTTCTGAATATTTCAAAACTTTATTAGAAATGAGAGACCTCTTATTTTACATAATGATACAATGGCTTTGCTCAGGAACCTAATGCCTTCATTTCTTCATCCAGGAATCTGTAAATAAACTGAAGTCACAGGGAAGCAAGTGTTCACAATTTCATCGCAGTGAATTGATAGATGCCTACAGCAATACGTCGTGTTCAACATAGTCATCACTCTAGACAGCTTGGGTTTAGGTTTAGGTTCCTAAATGGTTGATTATATACAGTCAAAAGATGTGCTAATGCTTCTACCAACTTGACATAGAAAAGAAATTAATATACAAAGATGTACTGTTTAAAAAATAATATAAATCATTTTTACAGTTTGTGTAAAATGTATTTTTCAAATACATGTTTTTTTGAAAGATCTATTTACAAAAGGAACAATCAGTAAGAAACCCCTGGGCTTAACATACTGGTGAGAGAAGCAACGAATTTATTCAATTGGTCAAGAACTCAAAATGAAAATGAGAATAATTGTTTAAATTATAAAGTACCAGGAAGACAAAAAAAAAAAAAAAAAAAAAAGGATGGCGAGGATAAAGCAGGTCTGGGCCCAAATGAATGAACAAAACATGGGAATATGCGGTTTACTGCACAGTAGTTACCCAAAATGTGACGTCACATTCAAAGGTTCAAGATGATCCCACAAAATTCTCATATTCCTTCTACCCCACCGACCGACCGAACGTGGGACGACTGTGATTCATCTTGTAAAAAATACAAAAATGCTGTCCACGGACTGAATAAATATATTTAACAAGTTGCAAGATAATACCTTTATTTTACACAAAAATTTCAGCTCTAGAAATCTTTCATTAAATAACTTCACGGCTGCGATATATACTTTTTGAAATTTTCCATACTAAAATAAAAACTCTGCAATTACATATAAAAAGACAAAATACATTTGCAAAGGAAATTAGTCCACTGAAAACAGTTTTATCTCGTGTTCCACTGTAAACATTTTATACTTTTTTTTTTTCATTTCCATTTTCTTATTTTATTAAAAAGAGACAACAAAAATAGGTTTTGCATAATTCTCTGTGCTCACATACTAAGATAGAAGTGGAAGACGCCAGCTGCGGTTTTCAGTAAACTACATTCCCTTTTGCAATTGACTTTGTCCTACTTTTCCAAAATAGGGCACTCTGCTGTAGCACATGTACTTTGGCAGTTCTGATGGAACAAGCGCACTACAATTGACCTTTCTTTGAATAACCATATCCAGCTGGTTAAGGTGACCATTACCTAGGGATCCGAGACCGTTTTCTTACCATGTTCTGATAGAGGAACGAACAATTGATTGATTAGCAGTCCCTGCTGCGCAGAAGCAGTAAGAGGAGGTTTCTGTTCAGCGTTTGTCGAGAGAAGCAAAAGTGCCGTCGTATTCATTCTGGATGGATAAATCGTAAGCTTTGATTCCGTAGATTACATTCAACCCTCACGTAGAGTCCGTTCCCTGGTGCCGACAGCGAGCGAGAGGAGGCAGGATCAGTTTACAAAGTGCAGAAGGTGGGAGTGGCCAATAGGGATCAGAGGAGGCGGAGGGCAGTCGAGTGCTATTGGCTGCTTGCTCTGGCTCGTCAGTACGCGCGTCTCCGTGGAGGCAGCGGGATGCTGAGAAGGCAGAGGTGGAGCGGGGCGGGACGGGGCACGGGCGTGACATCACCTGCACTCAACGGCCACAGTGTTCTGCGTGGGGGAAGCTGAAGACGGGCTCATGCCTGTGTCGGACGAGCCTGATGATGTGGACGCTGTGGTGTGGGACACTGTTGATCAGAAGTCAGGGGTCAATCATTTGCAAAAGAAAAGACATTGAAAAAACACAAAAACTATTTGCATTTTTGATATAAGAACATATGAGAATTGAAGCAGAGGTTAATCAGACAGCCAAGAGAAATGTAACATCACATGACATCAGTCAAGTTAGCGAAACCATTCTCTAGTATCATCATTTTTTTTGACCGTTATTTTTTTACATAACTTCAATATTTACTGAAAAATAACTGAATAAACCAGACCTAAACATTAAGTACAGTATTCAAATCCTTTAAACCCGATAATCAGCTAAAATAAATGGTAAAAATTATACAACTAAAACGGAATTAAATTGATCAGAATTATTATTAATAAAATCAATTATATTATTCTCATCATTAATTAATAAATCATTATTATTAAATTAAATAAATACACATTTACCTTCTCTTTCTTTCTTTTTTAACCTTTTCCGCCTCCTGTCGATAGAAGCCACCTCAGACTTGAGTGACATGTAGTATTTCCTGATTTCCTGTAACTTCTTTTGTAAGAATGAAATGCGCTCAGTACTTGACATGTTGTCCAGCTCAGCTGTGAAAAACAAAAGCAGGAACCAGTCAGGGAAGTGTAAAGTTTACAACAACAACCAAAAAAGATGAGACGACAGACATTTCAGCTACAACGGTATGGATGGGCATTAGAGTACACCAAGAGACATCTGGGTACAGGAATTAAAGCAAAAAAATAATAATATTTTGACTGAATTTTTCCTCGGCCAAACGCCATTCCACAGCCATACCGGTCACACACCCAATTTAAGTTTTAAGTTTTTCTTCTTCTTGTAATTAGGAGTATAGTGAGTACATGATTTACCTACACAAATGAAATACTCAAAGCAGGACTCGACATTAAAGGTACAATATGTAAGAATTTTGTAATAAAATATCCAAAAATCACTTGCAAAGTGTAATATATTTCCTTCAGTTGTGTACTTACAATATCCCAAAAGTTCCCAAAGATTTTTAATTTCAGAGAAATTCCCATTTTAAATAATCCAATTTAAATTTTCCATCCCGGACTCCTCGTTCACTTGTCGCCTGTCAATGGCGTAATATCCACGTTATCCCTGTTTTCCGCTCGTAGTACGGCCATAGTAACCATGGCGACAGACGTAGACAACTGCGTACACATCCATAAACATTAGATCCATCGGCTTGATGACAAGTTCCACATAATTTCGCAGGTTTTGTGTCATCAAACTACACCTTTGTTATTTTAAGCCCCTAGCGGTGAAAAAAGCTTTAAGCTTTTTCATGTGCTTATCCTTCACATGTCCGAGAAAAAAAATAATATATACAATTCATTTAGAAGCAATATTACTATCAGAGTTCAATCAGCTTTGATATATTTAAATGTGCATATTGTCATATGTGCACCTTTTTTACGCGAGCCTCAACAGTGCAATCTTCAGTAATACATTTATTATCCATTATCGATCGCAACTTATAATAATTGTAATAATTCATTCTCTCGTTTTAGTCATTCCCTAGTTATTTTTTGTTATTGACGGTTTACGGTCGGGCAAGCAAAACTCTCTTTTACTTGTCCCTTCAAAAAAAATCTACTTGTCCTGGACAAGTGTTAATGTCGAGCCCTGCAAAGAACATCTGCATTTAAAGAAAGGCATATTGAACTGCATTTCTATTTACACACTAATAAAATGTCAATGTTTTCAATCTAATGCTTTCAATCTAAAGCTAATATGTTGCTGAACATGAAAATTGAAGCAGAGGTTAATCAGACAGCCAAGAGAAATGTAACATCACATGACATCAGTCAAGTTAGCGAAACCATTCTCTAGTATCATCATTTTTGACATAACTTCAATATGTACTGAAAAATAACTGAATAAACCTGACGTAACTTTTAACCTTCAATGTTTTCAATCTAATGCTTGACTCTTTGTGATAACCTTTTACATAACTTAAAAAATATATATATATCTCAAATAATAAAAGCCAATAGAGAATGCTTTTGCCACAAAGTGAGCTAATATCACAAACTAAATAGATATTGATCATTTGGAAAGTGCGCTCCGATTGTTTAAGCCCTGTTGGTATAGTAGAATTTCCCAAGATTTAAACAGAGCCAATGCATCTTTATTCTGATACATAAACCAATCTTTAATGCATATTAAAAGTTAAATTGCACACAGTAATAGTCTGTATGGATCAATTGCATCTCAGAAAAAATGATTTGAATATAGCCAGGATTCTGGCAGTTGGCAGCACACTGCCTTATTTTAAGTGGAGAGAATCACTATAAAATGTTACAGTGAGAACTTGTCTACATGAGAAGCCACAACAAAAATGTGTCAAATTAACTTGGGAAAAGTTTTTAAACTCACTCAACTGGCAGGACCACTTGTGTGTGCGGGGGAAGAGATGGACTGCTTCTCTTTGTGCTTGTCTTTCTCCATGTCTTTACTGTTCGGAGAAACCATACCGGGCGATCGAGAAAGCTTCTGGCTCTTGGGTAGGCTGGAGTGCTTGACTGGGGTTAGCTTATTAGAGCTGTCCATGGCAGGCAGGTCCTCACTGTCGCTACTGTGACCTGGGGACATACAGAGAGACAGTCAATATTAAAACAGATTCAAATCCGATCAAATTAGCCGAATAACAAAAACAACACACTTCACACACAGTTAAAGCTAAAATGTTGCTGAACATGAAAATTAAAGCAGAGGTTAATCAGACAGCCAAGAGAAATGTAACATCACATGACATCAGTCAAGATAGCGAAACCATTCTCTAGTATCATCATTTTTGACCCTGTACCTTTTTTACATAACTTCAATATGTACTGAAAAATAACTGAATAAACCAGACCTAACCTTCTATGAGTTAATCAGTTATAGCAGAGAACTAACAGAAAGAAAAAAAAAATAGCAATCTATAAATGCATCCAGTGTTATCGAAGTCAAAGCCTTTAAAACACTTCAAAACACTCACCTGCTCCATTCTTCTCTGTTTTACAAACAGCGCTTGACCGTTTCTGGCTGCGTTTTTGCTTCTTGGCCGACGAGCCGGTAATGCAATCCAATAACCTCTTTTGACCTGAAAAATTCAAATTAGTAACCAAACTGATAAGATAAACATGAACAAGGATAAAAAAAAAAAAAGCAAATCTAATAATCAATATATTGTGGATTATATTAGCATCAGGCAACAGTCATCAAGCTTTAACTTACCTCTGTCCTTTCCATCTTGATCCTGTAGTGAGATGCTGGAATTGCTCGAACTTGCACTAGCATCAAAGCTATGAGTTGACTCGTTCTCCCCGAGACCCTCCTGTGATTCTGCCACACTGTCCACTTCAATGGTTGCGTCACTCTCTCCCTTAGTGCTTTGAGATTCGTCCGGGCTGGGGGTAGAGGTTAGGGAAAACAGACGTGGAGGTCCCACTGCAACCAGGTCATGAGGAAGGTGGTCAGAAGGCTCCAGAGGCTTAGGCTCAGGCTGAGCTTTCTCTTCCTCCATCATTTTCAGTATCTCTTCACCAGAGGGTTTCTCCTTCTCCTCCGGATCGTCAAGGTCCACTTCGTGGCAGACCAGTGCCTCTGGGCCAATTTGAGGCATCATTTCCTCATTTGTGGCTGTTGTTGGATCCTCCTGCCTTGGGCATGGAGGTTCTACCTTGAGGAGCACCTCTCTGGTAAGAGCTGGCATCTCAGATTTCATCTCGATATCTTTGCTGGGAGATGATAGTGTTGGAGTAGAGGGTTCCTCGGGTTTCTCCTCAGTCCTCTTCTCAGGCTCAGGTTTATTCTCTATCAGTGGTGTTTTAACTGGAGAAAACGCTTTGGGTTCTTCTTTTCTGTCCAGGCGAATTTTCTTTTCCGGCGTTCGCTGTTCAGTGATTTTGCGTTTCACTGCGCTGCTTCGCTCTGGAGGCCCGATGTCTTCTGTCGCAGAGTCCGTGTCTGAACCGGCTGGCTCCGTCAGCTTTATTCTCTCTACGGGACTGTTATGCGGCGTTTCCTGGGATTTCTTCAAAGGCCGTGGAGGAGTGGAGGGTTCCTCTGTCTCTGTGTGATTAGCAGCCGCAGGTATTTGTGTCTCTGATCCTGGTTCTTTCAAACAAGGCTTCTTTGCTCTTGATTTTGGAGAGACCGTCATCAGACTCAACAGGGAGCCGGGATGTATCTTCCTCGGGTTGACACTCACTCTCCTTGAAGTTGGGCATCTCCTGTGGGCTGCTGGGTAGTTCAGGCTGATCAGGCCCAGTCTGATCAGGTTCTGGCATTGTGCTCTCCTCAGAGAGATCCTCAGCTTCCAGTTGTTTTGCTGTCAAGGGTGAATCCATTCTCTCGGTCCACTCCAGCTTCTTCTCAGGAGATTCCTCGCACTCACTATCATCTGAAGAGTTCCCTGAATCTAAAAATGTGAAAATAAGAATAAACGTTAGAACTTTAGAGAAGTCCTAAATAAAAGAAAAAATAAAGAGTAAAATCCTTTACATTTCTTTCAAAAATAACAAATGTGCAAATTGAAGCTGAGGTTAATCAGACAGCCAAGAGAAATGTAACATCACATGACATCAGACGAGTTAGCGAAACCATTCTCTGGTATCATCATCTTAGACCCCATTATCATAAACAAGCGTTCAATTTTCAGTATGACTTTCTCATGTACCCAAGTCATTATTTACTAAGTATAGTATTCAAACAAGTAAACAATATGTCAAAAAGGCAGTCACCATCAACAAGAATAAGAATAAACATTAGACAGGGTATCTGCACATTTTTTAAAGTCAAATGTAAGGCTTTTTAAGACCTTTTTAAGACCTGACGAAATCTAAATTAATACCGTACATTAGGAGTTTGCAATATTAACAAAAATATATCTCGATATTTTCAAAGTTTTGTTGATAATAATTAGATGATATTTTACTGATTTTGTACTGGTACCATGGCTGGTTTAGGCCTGTTGTTGACAGCAGACTCACAAAGATATTCATATTTAACATATTCTATCTATGCAGTGGTCAGTTCACAGTAGTGACTGAAATAAAAAAAATTATTAAGGGGCAATATTTGCCCTTAAATTGATTTCCAGGGGCATTTTCACCTAAATATGGAAATTATTTCTAAACGTATTTAGAGGTATGCATCACCTTTTATGTCAAATTCTAACATTCAAATTAAATTCTATTAGAATAAGACCGTACCACTGTCAAATTAAATAATTAAATAAAAAAACATCCTTGCAGTGCAGAGGTGACACAGAAGCGGCATCCGAACTGGCATTACTATATTTACACTTAATTTGCAATTGCATAAATAAAGCTATTCAATATTTAAATATGAAATTATTTATAATTTTTACATTTTAATTAAAGGGTACTTTAAATATGCAACTAAACCCGCCAGTAGGTGGCAGTAAGTCACTGTCTTAATAAGCGAGTTGTTGGAGTTTTATTCAACCGATTTGTTCAAACGGCCGATTCATTCATTGAATCAAATGATTCGTTCAAAACGCGGATTTCAGTTTTTAAAAAAGAATCGCTGTCTGTTGGACTACAGTTTCATTATGAAATTCTCGTCGGCGAAATAGAGGGGGAAACAAACAATATTGACAATATAAAAAGTAACACACAATGTTAACTTTATTGTTAATTTAACTGTTGTATAAAATAAATAGCACATTTGCAAATGTGCACAGGAAAACGGCACTCTTGCTCGTGATATTCTAATATAACAACATAATATGATATAAATATAATAAGACAAAAACTAATTTGGGGACATAGCCTACCTATAACGGCACTGACACATCACGCAGTGAAAGCAAGCATGAGAGACAAACGCGATGTCAGCTCAAACTCGCGGTGCCTCGTACGTAGTTAAAACAATGATCACAATATCATCATAGTTCATAGACAATCCTAAGCACAAAGAATGAACTTACTATTGATCTGACATTTACTCGATCTCTTATCCTCTCCTCTCGCGTGCAGGAGACAGAGGTAGGCTAATACGCTGCCGTAAATGACGCGAATTGTCACGTGAACAAGCAAATCCACAAAGATAGAATAATAAAAATAATACGTACGCTAATTAGATAGTTTTCATTTGGAAAGCATTTAGATACGTCGTCAAAGTGTCATCTAAAATTTAAGACCTTTCATAGGTAAAAATAAGACTCTTCATAAGTAAAAATAAGACTTTAAGACTTTTTAAGGCCTTAAATTTTAAATATCGAATTTAAGACCTTTTAATACTTTTTAAGGATCCGCGGGGACCCTGATTAGAACTTTAGAGAAGTTCTTAAAAATATAAAAAATCCTTATATTTCAAAAATGTTTTTTAAAGCTCAAAAATGTGTTTTAAAGCAAGGTGGCAGAATAAATTCCTTTGCTTTGTTTCTGCCACCTTGCTTTTAAACACATTTTAGAAAGAAATGTAATAAATGTTAGCAGTTGTTTTTCTATTGACTCAAAAAGTTGTTCTTACCATTAGATCCTCTATCAGAATCATACATCCCAGAAGTTCTCCTTGTTCGCCGGCGAGGGGTACCTGTACAAATATTTTAAAAAGTAAGTTTGAGCACAAGCCGAGGTCATGGGATTGATTCCCAAGAAATATACATCCTGGCAAAAAGTATCCACTAGTGTTGTCACGGTACCAACAGTTCAGTATTTGGTACCAATACCAGTGAAAATCCATGGTTCTCGGTACCAAAGCTTAATTTAGATTAAATTTGCATTTATTAAATTGTATATCACAGTTACAAAGATGAAAACTGTAGTGTTAAAAACACTTTACAATAATATTCCAGTTATTAGAAATAATGACCTAATAAACAATAGTTATATACTGTAGCAATTATTCTCCTTGGGGTTATGTAAAACATTTACTAATACCTTTTTAAAATCAAAAGTTTTACCAGTTAACATTAATGCACAATGAATGAAGTGAACAAACATTAGGGCTGGGTGATATATCGCATGACAGTAGCTGCGTTTACATGGCTCAATCCGAATGAAATCAATCCGATTAACGAATCTGAACAAGGTGTTTACATGGACGACAAATAAAAGTAATCGGGTTGATGTGCGCGTTACATGTCACAAGCTTTACATCTGATTTGATCGTTTTAGACATGCGCAGTTACACACAATCAGTGCACAAGACGATTCCCGCCGCCGTTCCACGATGCGCATAACAGCCACCCTCTTACAGGGTTCTTGCAGGTTTCAGTAAGTCAAATTTAAGACCTTTTTAAGACATTTTAAGACCATAAAGATTTAATTTAAGACCTACATGACGCATTAAACAGCAAATAACAAATACAATTAGCATCAATATGCACTTTTTGTTTACATAAACATTAAAATAATAACGTAAAAAATTATGGCTAGATTTTAAAAGTGTCTTGTAACATGTTATCTACTAATAAGTACAAGTTCAAATAAAGTTGACAAAAAAGGTTTTATAAAAAGATAAACCTCACGTATTTCAGCCTTTAAATAATCTTTTATAGAATGTGTCAAAAAAAGATAAATGGCTGACATTTACAATGCATATTAGCTTATCTTTTATTATTAATAGTAAGATTTGGTCCGATTTTCCCGTTGCGTCTGTCGTTGCTATGCAACCATGCACTGCGCTCTCCACAACGACAAAGAAGTTTTAGTAGCTAGCTAATGGATTTCCACTGATAAACGCTTGCTGTAGCCATTATTTATTTACGGAGAAGAGAAAAACACCTGTAGTGTTTGGGTGCATGGTGAACCCCCATCCTTTATGTTGACTGAGCTTTCAATGTTGTTACGGAAAGGGTGAAGCGGACTGGTTGGTTCTTGTCACATGACCTAAAAGCTGAGCTTTTTTTGTTTTTGTTTTATCCGTTTATATACTGTCTATGGTTTTATCTCGCTCCGCCTGGAAAAAACGGCCGCATTGCTTCTAATATGAGTGCGCTTGGCGCGCGCCTAAATTTGAAATAACAAACTTGAGCGCGCAAAAGACGCAATATGTGAACGGCCTCTTGGCGAGCTACCGCCAATCAGGGCACGAGCTACTGGTAGCCCGCGAGCGACGTGTCGGAGACCCCTGCTACAGCTCCGCTTTGTAGGCTACGACTCGATACTTTTTTGCTACTTTGTAATAACTTTCTGTGGCCAGCATTTCAGGAAATGAACGAGGGTTAACTCTGGGTTAACTCCTGCTAATTAGGAGACGACGAGCGCGTGATGTTCTGTGCCGTGCTGCTTGTATTTATCAAGCAATTAAAATGCCTCTGCCAGAGCCCAGAACAAGGCGTTTGTGGATGAAAGTCCGAAGCAAGGACTGGTGGGACAAAGTTGTCTTGCACCACTTCACGGATGTTGAGTGGAAGGAAAATTTTAGGATGACATGACAGTCATTTATGACCCCATGTTCAATGGTAGAGGGATACATGGCACCCGATGAAATTACGGTGAGACGCATAGGCGTCGATTTCGGTGGGGACGCGTACCCACCAGATTTCATCATGAGTCATTTTGTACCCACCACTTTTTAGGGTTGCTAGTAGGGCTGTAAGTTACACCAAACCCACGATTCGATTCGTATCACAATGTTTGACCCACGATTCAGTTCGTATCACGATTTTTGATCGCCGGCGCCTCCATGTTGTCGTGATGGATATATTTGCTTTACTTATTATTTATTAAATCCAGGCAATTGGTTGATGAAATATTGATTAAAATTAATACAAAACGAAATTCACTTTAAAGAAAGGCTTTGTGCTTTCTGATTGAGGTCTGTGAATGTTTTAAAGCATCTTTTAGTGCCGATTTCAGAGCGGTCACGTCCGTAACCGAGAACTGTCCCGTCCGTAACATTGTTTTTTCCTCATAAATGCGAACACGAAAAATAAAATAAAATGAATATTTTATGTTCTGTGGAGCTCGTTTTATTTTTGCTCACGTTTATATTAATTTCTGCTTAAATACTGAGTGCATGGAGGAATATAGCCTATTCCGCGCTCAAGCACATGCATAAATCTTGTCGCAAAGCACCGGCAAAAGCAGACTAATTATAATATGTCTGAAAAAATAATGAGGCATTTTTATTGTTTATTAATAAAATATATATTTCTAAATCAGTGTCGGCTCCAAACATATCTACTACATCTCCGCTGTAAAGTGGATGCGCCTTTAGAGAGAAATGCACCTTTCATATGGATTAGGCCTACAGCCTAATCAGCCGGTATTTGCTTTCGATTCAAATTTTTTAGTTTAAAAGTGGACATTTCGAGCTTTATATAGCCTAGAAATATTCATCATATTTTTGAGGCTATACACTGTATTTCAGTTCATTATTGAGACGCGCTCCAGTTCACGCCATGGAGATAATTATAGCGCGCCCTGTTTGTTTTATTTTATTTTACAAAAGCACGTTTTCTTGTTATTGTGAGTTTACCCAAATAAAAGTACTTGCGACTGATGCATTATTCCTTTCTGTATGACCCGTGTTTCCACTGTTGATAGGAAAATGCAAGTGTTTAAAGAAAAAATTTATGCGTCTCTGTCCCCAGCACATTTCAAACCAAACTGACGCCCATGGGTGAGAGCACCAATACCATTGACAATGCAAGTCGCAATCGTACTGTATAAACTCGGTAGCTGTCATTGCACATGCGCATTCCTTTCAGATTTGGTTTTCAGTCCGATTAAGTGTTTACATGTTCTCTTGATCGGATTACAAAAGGAATAAACCACCACCCCTTTCAATCCGATCGAAATTTCAATCGGATCGAGCTCAATCGGATCAATTAAGGTGTTTACATGAAGGTTTTTCAATCCGATTGAGCCTTCAATCCGATTATAAGGGTCCATGTAAACGCAGCTAGTGTTAGGCGTATCTCGTCAGTAAAGCCGGTTCCTTGATTAGTAGTAAATCGCCATCACCTGCTTTCAGATGTAGCGGCATTTACTACACAGAGCCGTAGTTAACTGACAAGCTGAGCCATATCGCATTAATTATAATTATAGATACTCCGCGATAATTAATGCGATATGGCTCAGCTTGTCAGTTAACTACGGCTCTGTGTAGTAAATGCCGCTACATCTGAAAGCAGGTGATGGCGATTTACCACTAATCAAGGAACCGGCTTTACTGACGAGATGCGCCTAACAATGTCATGTGATATATCGCCCAGCCCTAACAAACATACAATCAAGTGCTTGTATTAAATAACATTCACAAACATTAATGTTGTAAAAATATATTGTTCACTCAATGTGTTGATGTTAGATAACGCATTGAGTAATATTAATGAATGGTATATTATTGTAGTGTTCCAGACCTGAACTTTAGTCACAGTATCACACAAGTTATACACACAGCTTTTGATATGGACAGCAGACAGTCTTACTATCTCCATTTGGCAGGGCAGAGGCATCTGCGGGCCGTGAGTTCTTGCTGCTGGATCGACCCTCGCTGCTGGGGGTCTTGGACAGACTGC
Organism: Phoxinus dragarum; assembly: GCA_033366665.1. Classification (NCBI taxonomy): domain Eukaryota; kingdom Metazoa; phylum Chordata; class Actinopteri; order Cypriniformes; family Leuciscidae; genus Phoxinus; species Phoxinus dragarum. The sequence continues at coordinate 55,687 of JARPMJ010005950.1, forward strand.
GGGAGGTGCTGGGAGGGGTGGATTTAAGTGGAGGACGACCGCGCCGTATCACCAGTTTGGTCTTATCCTCCTCTCCATCTTCTTTATTCTGTGGTGAAGGAGAGCATGAAAATATATATATTTTCCAAGGTTCTAAAAGATAAGTCTTATTTTTTTAAAGATAGATTGTCCCTCACCTTCATTTTTTTCTTTTGTTTTCTCTTTGTTCCACCCTTATCTCCAGGCCATATTATTCGATCTGCCTTGACCCATTCATCATACCTGTTTCAGAGACAAAATAGCATCTTGAATATTATTGTCATTATTCAGTCTTCACAAACAATTGAGATACTTTTAAATGAACAGAACATTTAATGAACGCTGTCTGAGAATTTAGAAAATTACCCAATGAAATTTCATATTTTTGAATCTCTAATGGTAACAGGCTTAAAGTCCATTATAACAAATGTGAGAATTGAAGCAGAGGTTAATCAGACAGCCAAGAGAAATGTAACATCACATGACATCAGACGAGTTAGCGAAACCATTCTCTGGTATCATCATCTTAGACCCCATTCTCATAAACAAGCGTTCAATTTTCAGTATGACTTTCTCATGTACCCAAGTCATTATTTACTAAGTATAGTATTCAAACAAGTAAACGATATGTCAAAAAGGCAGTCACATCAACACCTCACCTCACATTCCAGCCGTAGTAATGCACCAGGTAAAGAATTTCTCCATTATCGGTCTCTGTGTTTTTGATGTTAGCTTCATAGATCTTCTGTGTCTTCCCCTTGCCATATTTCACTTTGACTTTAGTGCCGGTCAAAGAGTGCTCAGAATCCTCACAGCAGTCACCCTCCTCCCTCTCATCACTGTCAAACAAACAAATGGTTATGCTCTTCCTCCACAGAAAGATTTTTTTAAGAATATTATCATATCACAGAAAACAGAAATTTTCTTGTTCTTCTGAAATAAGAGTTTGCATTAAATTAATCAAAAAGTGGCAGTCAAGACATTTATAAAAAAATCAAAAGAAAAGCATTTATTTGAAGTATTATATTCATCAAATAATCCTAAAAAAAAAAAAAAGTATTGTACCCACAGAAATATTAAGCAGGACAACTATTTAATTTACAACGTTGATAATAAGAAATGTTTCTTGAGTATCTGAATATTAAAATGATTTCTGAAAATGATCACGTAAAATTGAACACTGTTTTTCCATAAAGCTTTCCATAAGCTCCTTGTTTTAAAGTGTGTGTGTGTGTGTGTGTGTGTGTTTTTCCATAAAGCTTTCCATAAGCTCCTTGTTTTAAAGTGTGTGTGTGTGTGTGTGTGTGTGTGTGTGTGTGTGTGTGTGTGTGTGTGTGTGTGTGTGTGTGTGTGTGTGTGTGTGTGTGTGTGTGTGTGTGTAATTCCTTCACCAAGCCAACATACAACCACACATTTAAATATCAGCACCTATACAGCAATGTGACCCAGAGTGATGAATAACAACAGGAGAAAAGAACGATTTTTCTCCAGGTATTAATAGTCCTCCTCAGCAAAAAGAGCCAGATTAATTTAAGGGTCAGAGAGAGGGTGGAACATGGTCTTGTAAAACTAAAGTAGTACATTTGAAGTCCAAATTAAAACTAAATTGTTTATAATTGGCATCAATTAAGAAAAAAAAAAGCTTAAAATGAAAAATATAGCCCCTTTAAAGAAATGTCTCAACAAAAGTCTAAGCTTCAAATTCACTAATGAATTACCGTATATACCCGAATATAAGACAAGGTTTTTGTCCTAAAAATAGGCTGA